>JAJMFC010000009.1:0-207932 GCA_030574475.1 Trigonopsis californica
CGATGTAACTGAAAAAGAAGGTATGCGTAGCTCACACGTTAAAAAAAAAGTTCTCTGCGTCCGTCGTGAAAATAGGAAATATATGAACAACTTGTACCTACTGTAATATCGCAGACTAAGTCGTGGCTACTTACATTATTTTGATTTTCTCAGGTCACGTGGTTTTCGTGAATTTACAATGCCCCCATTAAGGGGCGTTAGAGACGAGAACGGTTAACGAGATTCAAATCACGTGTCGGAGCTTGGGACGAAACGAGGGCAGATTAACACACTCCAACACCGTTCTCAGGGTTACTCCCAACTTGGCTCATTTTGTGACTATTATAGGGTCATCTCCCACGTAATCAACGCAGTTCTATTATGTTTTTGTTCTCTTCTATTCTAGCAAGTGAAAAGGATAAGTAGAGTTTCTGTTTTTTAATATACAGTCTGAATTAACTCAATGTCCGACTCAAAAAATTATCATATTGATACATCAACAACCCTAGAAATTCATCACCGTGGCTGTATTGGTTGCTCAATTGGTAAAATGGATAATCGTCGAGTCCCACGAAGCGGAGGCTTTCGAGCTAGACGCGCGCGACAACTTGTACACTCTGATCTGCTGGTTTATAATAGGCATCCCGGAATAGTGGGGATGAAATATGTTCTATCATTCCTGGATGATGATACGAAATATGCCGGAATCATTCTGCTAAGGTCAACAACATCAAATGAAGTTAATCTTGCAATTGATTATGTATTTGGATAGTTTAATACCAAATTTGCTCTTCTTCATGTAACTACATGGCTTACCGACAATGGAACAGAATTTATCAATGCTGATATTGGAAATAGCCTTTGCAAATTAGGAATCGACCATATAGATCTTCGGTTGTTGAAGCCCATCATCATAATGGCACAGCCGAAAATTTCAATAGGCAGTTGAAACGGATCACTACGTGCCTATTGAGCACAGGAAAAATGCTGAACATGTTCTCGGAATATGCAATACTACATGCAGTACGCATATACAACGTCTATCTACATACTGGTGCGAACCCTGTCCCAGACCAGTTACAGAGTAAAAGTCCTTATGAAGGATGGTGTAGACGGAACTGTGAGAGGCACGTAGCAACGGGGCGCAAGCTTCTACGGCCGAAATATGCCGTCAAAGAGCTAGAGTAGAACACTAAAATCAGCGCTTAGCTGACACAATTACTCAATAACTCGATGGCAGGAAAAATAGGAAAATAATTCTACTTCAATAGCAAAAAAAAACAAAGCATTGGGAGAAATAAAATAAACAAAACATAAACAAACGAGCCGCGCTATTCATTGAATGTGTAGTGCACAAAGTTCCCGTCTCTATGGAAAAACATAGGGTCTTTTGCCTTAGCAAGAGGGAAGTCGTTCACACCCGCCGACCGCTGTAGGACCTCTAATTTCGAAGGCGGAACGTGGAAAGAGCTGCTTAAGTTGGCGCCCAGGGTAAGGGCGTGCGAGGGAGGTGCCATCATGTTCAGACAAGGTATAGGTGCCACTGGAGTGTGCGGCGACCACTAGATAGGGTCCTGACCAGCGCGCGTAGAGCTTATGATCCTTTCTGGTATGCAAGGTAGAATTGTAGACCAAAAAATGCCCCGGGATCTAGTGGTGATTCGCGAAGATTGCGTCGATTGTCAAAGTATTCTTTATTATACAAACGACTAGCTTCCAATGTCTCACGCGCGTTAAGAAGATCATCAGAATTAGCCTGTAGTTGGCGAGAACTCTAAGGACAAGCAATGCCGCCGTTGTCATTGGGGTAGTAGTAGAATCATCTATTGTCCAGGTAGCAAGAATAAATTCAACAGGAAGCAATCCCTGTTGCCCGTATAACAATTGGTAAGGCATATAACTCGTACCGGCTCGGACAGTACAACGATCAACCCACAATACTGCTGCCAGATTAGACGGTCAAGAACCTTCAAAGTTTAAAAAGGGCTGCAACAATAGGTTGATGCCCACGTTCAAGCATTCCATTGCCCTGGGGATGATAAGGACTGCTGGTCAAATGTTTAATATGATACTCGGTCAACAACACGTCTAAGACAGACTTATTTTCAGGACCATTGTCCGTGAGCAGCTCTCGAGGACATCCAAATCTAGTGAAAATATCCTCGTAAACAAATCTGTCACAGCATCAGCTGTTGCTTCCACTAGGGCTCGGGCCTCAACCCAACCAGAAAAAGAATTTCGCGCGACCACTAAGTATTTATAATCATTCTCTGAAGGCATATGCACAACGTCAAGGGCCAAGCGAACAAAGAGAGTTGTAGGAATAGTGGTGTTCAATGGTTCAAGTCTGCACATAACGACGGACATCAACTGACATGCCCGGCCACCAATATCACAACTTAAGGCGATCATTACACTCATCGCGACCCTTATGGCCAAACTCTTCATGCATAGCTCGTAGTACGGTCAGTACTTCCTGACGCATAAGTAATACCCGCCGAGGAACATCGGAGGCATGAGTACCAAGACGGAACAAATGACCTTGATCAGATAAGTTGCGGAAAATGGCGCCGTTTCTTAGGCATAAGACTCTACGTTATAAGGCATTTATGTTTTGGGGTCGAGAATATATTGTCAATAGTAATATAAGAAAAGAAAAGAAAAGAAGAGAAAAAGTAAATAAACAAAAGACAGTATTTCTAAGAGAGTGTTAGCAGCCAAACTCACGACCGGGTAACCCAGCCTGGTTGGGAACATAATGACATCTCTTCATCCCTAAGATGGGATTAACATTGGCTAAATCACTGCCTACGATTCATGCTGTTTGATAATATCTGTTTTGATTTTCTTTGCGTTTCATTTCTTTACATTTTCTTTCTTCTTTGTTGAATTACTTTTGTCCTTTTGCGTGATTTCTTTTCTTGTCTTTCGTCACGATGAGTTCATCGTTTGACGCAGTTTTCAGTATATAAAGGGTTCGATCGTGTACTTAGCTCGGTAGACTTAAAAACCAGAAAAACCAGTTTATTATCTTTAAGCTCTCACTTTCTCTATAGAAAGCCAGTTTACTACTAGTGTTTGACTCTTAACCAGACCATCACTAAGAGTCAATCGTTATATTAGCCATTTATTCTACGATATATTCTTCTTTGGGATATTACCGGATTAGTAGAAAAACTAGCTAAAACTTCACAGGGAGTAACCCTGAGAACGGCAGCAAGCTCCTTAAGAGCTTGATGTCTTCTCTGGTAAGGTCTTCGGACATTGTTGTTAAGCTTGGCTACTGAAGGGAAAGTATGTAGAATAATTTAATATAGTGGGCTTCTTATTATCTAGTTTTCACTTATAACACGTACTTATATACCATCTATAATACAAACACAGGGATAGACAGGGATTCCCAATACGGTAATCCTGGTCCCAATACAAACATCGCTCAGAATCGCTCAATTGCGACTAATCCCAGCAGAGTAAAGCGTCGTATCGATCTCATCGGCGAACGCCATCGCCGTTTGAAGATCTTTTGGCTTGGTCAGCTTGACCTGAAGCTCCACATAGGTTTGAGTCCGAAGACATATTTATGCAGAGTCAGCTGAGCAGTAGTATATGCAAGTGGCAATTGGCGCATAAGGTCTCGGAATGTGATGTCATATTGGTGAACCGAAGTTGATTGTCGCAGTTTGTCCCAGTCAGCCACGGGATTACTAATGTAGTTCTCTGACAAGAAATTGGCCTTGAAGGCGCATGCAAAGTTTTCCCAAGGTAAGATAGTCTTGACCATGTTGTTCAGCTTCAAAAGTTGCATTATCAAAATAAGATTCGAACCATAATTGAGCCTCATTCTCGAGGAACTGTCCAGCATGTAGGACTGCTCGCTCGGAAAGAACATCACAAAGTCGACTATAGATTGTCATTGAGCTGATCCAGCCTAGCGCGACTCGAGGGTCTCTCCCATCTTTGAAGGAAGAGGCCTCACGAGCTCGGGCCTTGAAAGGAGATTCAGTAGATCGTACAGCCATTGTTACGAATTCTGATATTATGGACGGATTTTAAGTTAAGAGTGTCGAAGTCGTGAAGTGTCTATGATTTCAATGTCATTTTATTATATGTATCTAAGAGCTCTATATATAATAAAAAAATAAACAATCACATTGTAACTAGTTCTGCGAACCCGACGCCTCAGGACCAACATCCTGACCGGCTAACTGAGTGGTATTATCCATTGTTTATAGGTGTTTGAAGTACAGTAAAGTAGTAAAGTAGTTTTTGTATCTATTGGTTCTCTATCTTCTATCTCTACCGTACGAAACGCTGCCTCTACTTATACACAAATCTCAGTCACTCAAGACGACGCGTAACTCATTCAGCCGTCCTTAGCATGATCTCCAGTCATTGCCGGATGCACCGAATACAAGAACCTTATCAAGTGCCAACGTACTTCGAGCCTCTCTAGGTAAACCTTGTTCAAACCCGAGGTTCGGTATGTCCTTTCGGGACGGCTCGACCTTAAATGGTCGAGGAACTACGCTTGGTGGAGGCAAGCTAAGTGAACTAGCACAAATGTGTTCTAATATATTAATCTGACACTAAGTACGCGACTATCCGCCTTACTTTCACAGCCACAAGTAGTTCTATCTTTAGCTACCCAGCCTCGTACAATCATAACCCAGTGCCCCGCTAGCGTATGCCTAATTGGTTTCTGAAGCTGGAATGCTTGCCATAATATTCCATTTATTCCTCGCCCTTTCTTGTGGGCTATTGCTATTCAGTTTTTAAATACACGTAATATCTACACATATAAGCAGCCTCCTCTGATTTCTCCTATTTATCCCTTTCAGCCAAGGGATGATTCGGCCAGGCCCACTTCGGCTTAGACAGCTGACTATAGTATTACTTTTCTTTCGATTTACATGTATCATATTACGCTAGATAGATAAGAGCATGAATACCGTACTGGACAAGACCCTTCATTGCAGGGGGATAAAGATAGAAGTACATTTGTAAAGAAGAAATAAAAAAGATTAGGAAACCTAAAGCTATGCGTCGACTACCACATACGCCAATAGCCCGGCGTAGCATTACCAGGTGCTCCTCCCTCTTTATAAGAGCACGCAGGGGCAGGCCTCAACAATCTTCCGCATTGCATGCACAAGATATTACAACAGTTTGAATCCAGTTTACTGAAGAACGGTAGCCAGTATGTCAAGAATGAATACGAAGCATAGAATGATACGAGATAAGACAGAGAATGGAAAAATTAGCTTTCTAATTCGCAGAATTGAGCTATTCTGATGGTTATGGAGAACCTCCGCGATACAGCTTTTGGAGAGTTACATCATCTTATCTGATGCCTCTACCAAGCCAGTATGACCCTGGTCAATCCTATTGAAATCAGTGCGAAGTCAAAGAAAAAAGAAATAGTTTATTCCTCGTGTCACTCCACACGCTGCACTCTCGCGGCTTGTGTGCTATCGAAACATGCGGATCTCCAAATTCCTAGATATTAAAGGGCTATATTGCAACTTTACTGCAACAAAAAAGGAACCTCGTGCTGGTAATAACGATGGGATAATGCCTGATGCTCCAGGATACGACGATTATGCTTCCATACCCACGTTTTCTTCGATAAGCAAAGTACTTAGACAAAAAAAGACAACTGGAATGTATTCACGTTCCCTCTGAAACAGCTAAGTATAACACTCGGCTCACGCCCGTCGACTGCCATAAAATTCTTGTTGGTAGTATAATCGAAGTCAGTAAGCTTTTCAGACATTCAGTATCAAGATCTGTCTGTCTTGCCCCTGAATTATTGTACTTGAGATATTAAGAATCCGTGCTTCATTCGCGGTATAAGATCTCTTCCTCCAGATCAACATATAATCATAAGGATCAGCAGTGCTTATTGAGAGGGCTTTTCATCATGACCGCAAGATTCAGATAACTAAGTATCATTCGATGAATCAGAAGGAACTCTCATGGCAAGACAAAAAAAATCCTTGGCAGTCGCTATCACAACTAACGAGCCAACACTCTTTTTCGACTCGTCACATAAATTTGAACCGAGTTATAACTAGCAACGCGTTCTACAGTTCCGAACTACTATATCAGCAGTGATTTATTTGCATAGCATATATTAATATGGAATGTCAGTCATATTATATATACCAAAATTCGAATGTCGGTGTAGGATGATCACGTAGGCCAAAGGAGATGACGAAAAGCTTCCGATTTAAGGCAAGCAAAGATGAGCTTCCATAGGCACTTGGCGGGTGGGAATCGAGAAATGGTCCTTGCCAGTCAGGTAAGATTGCTACCATAATAAGACAACACAATAAAGGATTAGAGCAGCATGCAGCACATAATTCGATGCCCTAGAAATCGTTCGAAGGCGTCACGAGAAGCATGTGTTTCGCCCATTTGAGAGACAGCGATATAGTATAATACATCGGGATCAAGCATCAAAAGACGGACTGTACTCTTTCCCCTCTAACTGACAGCGGAGACGTTGATTCTCAAGTTTCAAGTCCTGAACGATATTGTAAGCTTAGCATGCAAAAGTAAGGACAGGATAATGACTCACCTTTATCAAATTCAAGTTATCTGTCCGCAGTCGCTGAATGAGCCAAGAAAATTCTTCTTTCAGAGATTCTCTTAAATGCATTTGTGAAATCCATGAGCTCCCTTTGAGATCAATGCTAGAAGATTGCCCAAACTCCGATTCAGGAAGATTCCAATTATGTGAAGTCAAGCGTTTACTGCCTTCAGTTGAAGAGTGGCTATGAGCTGAAAGATCCAGTACTCCTCGCTCCTTCTCTATGGCTTCCATAGTGAGACCTTCAAAATTAATAAGCAACCTATCCATTTCCTGTTCAAGCTGCTGACATCGATTCTTCCAACCTTCTGTCGACAATTCAGCACATTCGTTTGACGAGTCATGATACTCGGTTAATTCTTGCAGATGCGTTGTCAGTCTGGTATTCGCAATGTTGAGTACCGCGCTATAATGCTGATTTAAGATTCGTTCTGCATCAGACTTTCTTCCAACAAGCTCCTGAATTTCTAAAACGAGTTTTTCAAGCTCTTGCTGGCTGCGAGAGGGTATTTCATGCTGCAAGTTCGAACCATTTGTGATGCGCGAGAGAGATTGAGTAGCATGATGTACTTTGCAATCCAGCTTCAATTTTTGATAAGCAGCTAGAAGTCGAGCATTTGTTGCTGCCAAGTCCTGATTAGAGAAAAAGTTCAGTCAGATGTTTTCTTAGTCCGCAAAGGCCTGCTATGACATAGGCTATGTGATACCTTTTTCAACTGTTCAACTCGGCGGTATTTGAGTATAGAGAATCCTGCAGTATCTATCAATGCCGTTTCCACCAGTAGATGGGCAGATATCGTGTCTTCTTCAAAAACTTTGCTGGACACTGGATCAGACGGTTTTGCCTATATAAAGAGCTTTGTTAGAAACATGGCGCCTTTCTCGATAGTCGCATTTCATTACAACTAACCTCCTCAGAATGTTCCAGCCTACATAGAATTGCATCTATCATATGGTCGACAAATGTGCGGGATACTAAGTTCCCTCTGTCGCCAGAATCGGTACTAGCGGAATCATGGTTCATGAGGAAATCTTAGACGTTATTCTTTGGCTTGCAATGACTTTACACTCCGCTGTTTGATACTCTAATTTTTGGGAGGAATGAGCCCGACCGCTCCACAGAGGAAAATTAAAGTCCAAGAGTCGAATGGCAGCAATAGGCCCGTTGACATCAACATGTCTCATGATATCACTGGTAAGGATTATTTTCCTCGTTGTAATTCTCGTTATCTAACTGACGTTAGCCTCGTGAAAAAAGGTCCCAATAAGCAGCGAAGAAGGCGCGTTCCCATATCATGTTCTGTGTGCAGGCAACGGAAACTTAAGGTGGGCTTTGAAAGATGAGCGACGAACAAATAGGATATGACTAAGAACTTTAGTGCGATAAAGGGCATCCATGTAATTCTTGCCTCCTTCGTGGCACGGCTGGACTTTGCTCTTACGCCGAGCGGCCTTGGATTCGGGACACGAATACCCGTCAACTAAAGGAACCCTCCGAAAATGAATTAGCCAGGGAGAACAGGCAATTATGTGAGGAAAATCGCAGGCTCAGACAACTTTTGGATTCTGTTACTTGCCAGCCTTCCCTCGGCTCGGTTGTGGTAACACCTTCTGAACAATTTCAAACCTCTTGTCTCAAGTATGGTATGATCGGGAACAAGAAGTCAAAGCAAATCTTTCTCGGTCCTCTCACCCCGCTTATTCTATGTTTTAGCTCTCCTGAAATTATGAACTTGATGCGATGTGCAAAACAGAAATTCAAAGCAGTCGGAAAAGCAAATGGCCGGTCTGGCCATTCTCCTAACGACAGATTGAAGGGACTTAGAGCTCAAGTTACTGCAGAATTCTCACTTCCCAACCTAGGTCATGAGAAAGACCCTGCTTTCAAGCGACTAGTGCTTTCAGCGACGAGATTTCTACCACCTGCAAAGACTTGCAGATTGTTGATTGATCGATTCTTTTCACATGTGTATACTTTGTATGCTCTTCTAGATCCCGATTCGTTCCACGAAGTCCAGGATAAGCTTCTGGACTTTAGTGATTTGGGTGAGCGATTTGAGCAAGACTCGTCATTACTTGATTCCTTTGCTCTGTTGTTTGTCATCTTACTCCTTGCTAAGATGAGCTTTTATGGTTCAACTACTGATCTTAGTTTATATGAGCGAATCGATTTAGTCGATGCTCATTACACGTCGATTGCAGAAAGTTTGCTCGTTCGCAATGGTAATCTCAAAAAATGTAGCATGAACTGTTTATGTGCTCTCGTATATATACGGCTATGCCGTCAAGCCGCTCTACAAGAAGGTGACGGAGGCGATGGCAGCGATAGTGACATATTTTGTGGGATCATTTTCCATTCTGCTTCTTCCATGGGTCTGCATAGAGATCCAGAGCATTTTTCGGATGTCCCTCCTCGAACCGCTTATCTTTGGCGGAAGCTATGGGTAATGCTACTTTCATTCGATGCACAGCAGTCTTTGGAGCTCGGAAGGCCTCTCACTTTCCACTCTTCATGGTACGACACTCTGGAGCCTACGTCAGGTCAATTTGTACCTCTATCCATTCGACAATCTGTATTGGAAAAAGAAGAAGAGTCTATATATGTCTTGTCTTTGCGTTCCAAGGCCATGCTCGTAATCAGACGTATTCTGGAGCAGCTTTTCTCCGTCGCATCATTGCCTTCTGCGGAATCACTGGTGGACTATGTTCGTCAAATTGATGACTTCTGCATTCTACATTTTTCTGCAATATGTGACGCTTTTTCTGACAGTTTGGGTCATCAAACTCTTTCAAGATTGCAGCTCCATTCAGAAAGTACGATTCTTATCGGATCATATTGTGATATCTTGAAAGTGAAGCTAGTATTATTGACTCTGCTCGCCAATAAAGCCTGTGACGTTAACTCTTCTGATGAACGGTATTTATTGCTATGTAAATTGAGTTCGACTGCACAGCAGCTATCCTTGTCATCAATTGAATGGATTGATCGGAGCGAGCCTGGAGATCCGATCTGGTCTATGGTACCATGTGCAATCCAGAATGTCAGGTATTCAACGTGCTTTTTGATATGGTTAGTGTTTCAGGGCGAAGGATACGAAGTGAATGACAAAGCTCCCGATTTTGTGCTGCCTCTGCCAGATATAATTGAGAAAACTATTTATTTTCTCAGAAAGTTTCCTGATTCATTCTCTGCTCATAGGTTTCTATTTTTCCTCCCTGAGATCTTGAACAGATTTAATTCTCGTGGGAAAAAAGAATTGCGAGGTCAAGCTCAGGTGCCGTCCGATATGAGTGACTCCAAAGGTGCTCCAACAGAGAACTTGTTCTCTCAACTTGAAGAGGGAGTCGCTGACCAAGAAATACCTATCTCGGACGACTGGATTAAGGAAATGGTTTTTTGGCAAGATTATCTGAACTTCTAATGTCTACGGTTATTTTTTTAAGCTTTTTTTTCATCTTAACCTAGCGGGTGTTCGCGAAAAAATGGTGCCTATCAAGCGCAGTAGATTCTCTGCTCTCTAGCAGGCCCTTTCCATTAATGATTTTGGCTTGAGGTTTATCGCGGCTTGACCCTGGAATTTTTTCTTTTTTCCTTGTTCATGATTCTTGCGATTTCAAGAATGTGCTCCTTTTTCTATTATTATTATTATTATTATTATTATTATATTAAACATTGAATATGCACGCAAGGAATTTGGGCTACCCAGAACGATACTAAATTAATATAGATCGAATGTTTGCAAAGTTGTTCGTTGGCTCATCTAATCTGTCTTCAAGCGTAGTAGACTCTAGCAGTCTGAGTCCCATACAGTATGTAGATGCAGTCGGGCAAGCGCAGTCGGCAACAGTGAGCGCCGGAACGCAATGTTTTACTTCTTCAATGTACGAGCGTGTAGTTTATTAAAAATGCAAGTGAAGACAGTGAATCTACTTCAAGGGAGATTTGGAACACCGATTCCAAAAGGCGTCTACTAGGTCTTCACAGGATGTCTTCGAATTAGAAAGAGTAAAAACAACTAAGATTAGGAGATTGGAGCCGCTCGAATTAGCTGTAAAGTTTTCTAGTTTGCCAACAGCTTCCGTGTAGCCACTGCCCCGGGGTGCGATCTTTTAAGAACAGACGAGTTTTATAGTAGCGACAGGAAGTCATGGAAGCGACAGAGCCCATTTAAACGGGCTGATTGTACACTACAAAGAGAGGGCCCGTATATACTATATCAGAATAGATGTGGTCTTGCGTATATGGTTTTGCATTAGGTGAGCATCTAAACACCACTGTGGGAGGGAGATGCTGGTGATGGAGTTGAATCTCCCAAGACCTCGAGAAGTTTGCCGAGCTTGATAATCACTGATGAAAGGCCCAAATGCAAATGAAACTGTGGTGTTTGTAGGGAATATTCCATATGATCAGACGGAGGAGCAGATCTTAGGTAGGATTTTTCATTCATTTTTCTGTTTAAAAGTTGTGTTGTTTAACCGATTCTCTTGTTAGATATTTTGAGCTCGGCCGGTCCTGTCGTGAACTTCAGGCTGGTTCTAGACAAAGATAATGGAAGATCAAAAGGATATGGATTTGTTCAATACCATGGTACGCTCTTTATGTTGTTACTTTTAGTTACTTTTCACTCCTCTGCTGCGATGCTAAGACTCTGGGATTCCTAGATCCTGAGACAGCATCGTCGGCTGTGCGAAATCTAAACAATTATCCCATCGATAATAGGAGGCTAAAGGTAGATTTCTCTCATGAGTCTACTATTATGTCGACAAAGCCTCAAAAATCAGGTAGGTTTCATTTGTCATGTTGGTCTTTTTTTTTTTTCTAACTCATGATCATCAAGGCGAACCTGACGAGACCGAGAATTTACTAGCTTGGTTACCTCCAGGAGTTGTTCCTCCTCCAAATTTATCTACCGCTCAAGCTATATCGTCAGCCCTCTTCTTCTTTTCAGCGAATGAAGTCTTGGAAATTTTAAAGGCCATCAAATCATTAAGCGTCTCAGACCCTGCTTTACTTCGAGAATTATTTCGGACAGCTCCTCAGTTATCATATGCCATCGTGCAAAGCCTTCTACTGTTTGGGTTACGTGAAACATCAATGGTAACTGATATTGTTGATCCTGACTATGGTGGTCGATCGTCTTCCAATGCTAGACAATCTACACCTAGCGGCTCTAACAATCGCCCTTCAAGCAGAAATGATCTCTTTAAGCCGCCAATAGCAGCTATTCCAAACATTCCGCAGCAGATTATACCTCCAGCAGTCGCTGAAGCTGGGCCGCCGTTGGCCAACCCTATCGGTGCCAATTCTAATCAGACTCTAGATCAGAAAGCTGCCCTTCTTAAGCAGGTAAGAAGTACTTTGTTATGTTACTTTGCTTGGTGAATGAGTACTGATATCAATCCTGAAAGGTTGCCTCCTTGTCTGAAGACCAGATTGCCCTATTTCCCCCAGAACAAAGAAACGCACTTTTGGATCTCAAGGGCAAGATCCAAAGAGGAGAGTTATGATAAATGGGGGCTCTGCCATTTTAAGAATATGTACATTAGTGTTTGGAAAAGCTTGTAATTCAATGAATCGAATGGAAATCTTTACGTGTCATCATGTGCGTAAAATTGATCAAGCAGAAATTGATCATATAATTGAGTCGTACGGACGATTAAATTGAAGTAAAGTACATTAAAAAAGAACAGAAGAAAAACATTTTGTCAATAGATCACCGAGATGAGGCCGATAGCCAGTGAAACAAGCCAGAAGCACACCATCATCGCACCCATTGCCCTGTTAATCCTCCATCCCATAGCAGGAATCCCAATAAGTAAAAATAACAAATTCATTAATAGCGTAATACTTGTAACAATGATTGCTGGGTTAAGCTCGAGGGAAAAGTAAGGCTTGTGGCGAAAAGTTTCTTTACTCAAAACCACAACACCGCTCAATCCAATTCCCAACATTATATTGAGCATTGGTCCTCCAAAACAAGCACTGAATGCCATCATCGGATATCCCATTCGCGCAACTGTGATATTGGAGACGAGATCTCCAAGGCTATTTCCAAGTGCAAATACGGTAAGGCCAAAGAAAGCTTCACTAACATGAAATATCGTGCAAAAGGCCTTCATAAGTCCTACTATCTCATTGGCAATAGTCGACACGTAGAGGATGCTCACAACAAATCCCAGAAAAGATAAGAAGCTGTAGCGACTATTTGGTCTGAAATACTTTGCGTAAATTGTGAAAACTAATGAACTAGCAAATCCGAGCGGGATTGATAAAATAAAGAATAATTTAAAATCATCTCGTTCATCTGTTTTAATTTGTTAAATGTGTTAGCACAATCAGAGCCAAAAGGCCTGTTCCTGAATTTTTTCCACTTACAGAATACCATAATCATAATGACTATTGGGGCCAAGAAGCATTGTATGCTCAAAAGATTTTGCTTCCACTGCGCTGGATACCGCCCTTCAATTATTCTGTTCTCATACAAAAGCGGGGATCCAACTATACTGCCGGATGGTCGGTCGTCCTCTAGCGCTGTAGCTGCCGCTTCATCTTCGTCATTATGAGGAATTGGAACGGTAAGCGATAAAAGGATAATGCTCGGTATAGTAATAACGGTCACTATGCGGGCAAAGATGCCCTTATCGCGCATATCGGTTAATGAAGGGAACAAAAAGACAAAGATTTGGCGAGCTATGTTCAGAGTAAGGCTTCGCTTGGTGAACTGCTCTAATGGTCTGTTCGCTTCAAGGGAGATATGATTCTCGGCAAAGCTTTGCTCAGGACTTCCTAGAGCTGGACCCTCATTGTCGTCAGCTGATGTTATTATAAGTCTTGGAATTCGTCTGTGATCTGTAATATCGGAAATCCTCTCAGGCGATGGAGATTGGATTCGACTGCTTACTGATTCCTGATCAGGCAGTTCAGTCCAGGTACGATTACTCTCTGATGATGGTGTAGCGCTTCTTGTAGACCTAGAGGCTGAGCCAAAGATTGGGGATTGCTCCCCAAAAGGAGATAGAGACCGGCTCCGTTTTCGTCGTGAAGTTCCATAGTCACTAGAACTGCCACGGCGGCCCAAAGAAAGTGATACAGATGATACGTCGGAAGTACTGCGTGACGGTACAAACTCGAGAGCACCCCGTAAAGAAGGCCGTATTACAGGAGAGCGTGGTGAAGGTATATGAGGTAGCGTTGAAGGTGCAGCCAAGTGCATTCCACTGGTTAATTCATTGTACGCATCTTGGGAATCTTCAATTTGAATAGCTTCACGCTCAAACTCGGTCGCCAAATCAGCAAATGATTCAGAATGCAGGCTAATTGGAGACTGTCTGCCCATGTCAGAATCGGTTTCCAGTCCGGTCTTTCTCCCCATAACAGCAGTATAATGCCATACAACGACCACAACAACATAAAGAAGATAAAAAGCAAACATGGCAAAACATTCCCACCATATCAGTTTTCTATCCATGATGAAATACAACACCGAGACGATGGCTGTGATGAAAAAGATATTATCTCGTAAAAAGGAGTTCCGCGTCACCGAGAACGGATGTATTATAGCCATTAATCCAATAACGACCGCTGTTATTATGGACGCTGCACCTAACAACTCTCCAACAGCCATAGATACGCTACCACTTTTTAGAGCTGCATATGTGCTGAAGACATCTGGAGATCCATTACCCAGAGCAAGAAAAGTAACACCGGCCTATCCTTCAATTAGCCGAGAAACTAGACATTAAAATGAACCAAAACAATACTAAACTTACGACACTCTGTGACAAGCCCATCATTCTCGAGATGTTGCTAAGATTTGGGCATAGAAAGTCACTGGCAGTCATACCAATGGTAATGAATAGAGTAGATAAAAGGACCACAAAAAGAAAAATTGACGCATGATGAGATACATTCGAGCAGTAGTATATATTGAGATAATCGACAATTCCCAGTCGTTCACAGTGCTGGCTCACAAAGGAGCACTTGTCGGGCGATTCATTGACATCGCGGCAGTTGGGCTATGAAATATGTACCTCAGTTAGTACTCGAAAAGAGAAAAAGAATGAATAGCAATAACACCTTACTCCTATGCTCTCATTAGAAGTCTCATTAGTATCTGGCGCCGCCAGGTCTCGCCTTATAGGCGTGTTGCGAAATGTTACTTCTCGTCGATGATGAGATGGGCTAGCAACAGCAACAGGCAATGTAGATCCGCAAATTAGCAACAACAATACCAGAAATCTTCCCCTCCATAAAGGGATCATTCTATTGAATTGAACACCGATGCTGCAGTCCGTCTTAAGAAGGGAAAATGAGAGCCTGTTAATCCTTGAGGCTAATGAGAGATGGCCTTTTTGAAACTAGAAATCGTGGTTAACGTTGGTCCCAAGATCGAGGAAATTTGTTGCCCTTGACAACGCCCTGATGTTTACGTTTGGGTCATCGCGAAACGTGCACTGGAATATCAAACCTTCTTGTCGAGAAGTCAGTAAGCAAATTATGGACGGATCACGGCGTGCGTCGATGCTGTCTAATGTTGGCAATGGCTCGGGCTCGAGACGGAAGTCTGCGATATCCTCGATGGTATCTTCTCCGACTACTACAGTCCCGGTTTTGGCCAACTTTGAGGAATGGATGAAAATGGCTACTGACAATGTAAGACTTATTAATAATAAACATGAGTTTCTGCTAACATAGTACATGCAATTTTAGAAAATTAACGTGACAAATACATGGAACTTTGCTCTTATAGATTACTTTCATGATATGTCATTGCTCCGGGAAGGTAACGGCATCAACTTCCAGAAAGCTTCATGTACGCTTGACGGGTGTGTAAAGATTTATTCATCAAGGATTGATGCAGTTGCATCTGAGACGGGAAAGCTATTGAGCGGATTGATGGATGGTAAGTCCAATATCACATTGTAATCCAATTTGATACTGACTTGTGAGCAAGGCCGGAATCAAAACGAAGAAAAGCAGACATCAAGCGAGCGAGTAAATGATGATGATGATGATGAACCGAGCCAAAAAAGATCAAAGGTGAGTAGAAACCATATGCTTATAGTCGACGGGTCTTTAATTACTCACTAAACATATATAACAGGCTCATCGTTCTGAATGCACCCTGGCTAAGAGCTTTGCCAACATACAAAATAAAAAGCTCGACTTAGATTTCAGTGTCGATCCACTTTTCAAGAAAGCTTCAGCAGACTTTGATGAAGGTGGTGCAAAAGGCCTTCTGATGAATTATCTCTCAATAGACGCCCGTGGGAGAGTAATATTTGATGCCAATGAAGAAGAAGAGGATAGTGGAGAAGAACCGCAGGCTGAAGATGAAAGCCCCATAAATGATAACCTGAATAATCTAATAGGTGAGATATTTTATGGCTCTCTTTTTTTTTTTTTTTTTTTTTTTATGTATTAAAATTCCGTCATTTTATAGCAAAATGTGGCCCTATTCTCCAGGGGTTGGAATCGACAGAGATCTGTCCTGCAATCAGCAATGGTGCCCTAGAGGGTCCGTTTTTAGAGATCCCCATTGTTGAGCAGTCGCCCGGGGCTGCGAATGATTTTGGGGATAAAACGAACCTGCCATATGGCGACGACATGCCAGAGCACCCAGATGATTACGACGAAGGATCATATTTTGAAACGGTACCATTTGAAGGTGAAAATAGCGATTATATGAACGGTTCTGTCGACAAAGCCAATATGGACGAGCGAATAGATACTTCAAATGGAGTTACTGAGATCCATTCAGAACATACAAAAAACATAATAGCCCTTCTGAATGGTAAAGAGAGCTCTACATGGGCGGGCCCAGAGCACTGGAAAGTTCAACGGCTAAAGAAAGGTAAACTGCAATAGTCCCCCAAAAATCGTATTTTCACCCCGTGATTGCTGACAAGAAGTAGATAATGCTGTTATATCACACCCTGTAACCCGGGCTAGGATTTCGAAAGAGCCGCTGGAAATAGATTTCCTAAAAGCTGCAATGGAATTCTCTCCTGAAGAGTATTTTGTGGCTGGAACATCTATCACCATGCCCAAATTACAACAAGTTACAAGCACTCTGCTCCCTGAAGACCATCATTATAGTAATCGGGAGATGCTGAGTTTATTCTTGAAACCCAACGTATTGATAGGCAAGGCATCTATGTCCATACCAAACCTAGGTCAAGAAAGCCAACAAGAAAATAATGATGATGACGGAGAGGAGGCCATTGACCGACAATTCTTCGAAGACAATGGCATTGACGGAGTCATGCCTTTCGAAGAGGATGATGACAAGATTGGATTAGCAGATAACGGATTCATAGCTCCAACTATGATGAGTAATTCTAACGATCAGGCGGCACCGCTTGAATACGCACGTTCAGCCAAAAAGGTTGACATAAAACTGCTCAAAGATAATATGTGGAAAGTTTTGGAAACAAAAGACAAGGATACAGATTTGTCGAGTACGGTATCAAAGCTAGTACCAATGTACGATTCGTCATCTTTAAAGGACATTTCCACAAGTTATTGCTTTATTTGTCTTTTGCATCTCGCAAATGAAGAAGGGCTGGAAATACAAAATACAGATAACTACATGGATTTAAGAATCCTCCAACCGGCTTGAATCTATGTGTATAATAATATATAAGTAAATAATTTAATGGTCCCAACATCACCAAACCATACTGATTTTTGCCCTTGTCTTCTGTAGAAAAGAAAAAAGAAAAAGGCGGCAAGGAGACCTTAGCGATTGCACCGAGTCTTTTGAATCGATAATAGCCATAGACAGAAGTATCGGTATCGGGAAGAAATTGTTTCCTAGTAAGGTTCGGACAGTTGGTTGTTCTTTATATTACGGTGGGACACAACCGTATTTGAGAGAGCTACAAAGCACAACAGGTGTAAGGTTCTTTCTTTCGATACAAATGAATCAACCGGATAGGTTTGAGTTATTTTTGCTACCAGATGACGTTCCAAAGTGAGTTTTTTGTTTGGCTGTTGAGTACATTTGCTCAGCTTTTATCTAACAAGCATATAATAAAGGCTACAAGTGACTCCGGACGCTCGAGTACCGAATGCTGCAACAATTAAATTCGAGAAGGAAGATCATACATTGGGGAATCTAATAAGAAGTCAGCTTTTGCAAGACAATCGTGTTATGTATGCAGCTTACAAAGTGGAGCACCCGTTATTCGCCAACTTTGTGCTTCGAGTCCAAACAGAAGACGGTTATGAGCCGAGAGAAGCACTAAAGAATGCATGCTTAGCTGTGATCCGTCAGCTGGAGCAATTACGGCGGCAGTTTGTACAAGAATGGAATCTAAAGAAGCTTTCGGGAGACGAGACTGAAGATATGTAAAAAATTTGACAACTCTGTATTATTTATTTATATTATGAACTGTAACTCTTTGGATTATATAATAAAACTCGATAGATATAATAAAAATAAGATTATTGCTATTCTTTGTAGATTCTGCCGAGAATTGCCCCGGCGGTTGCAATGGTCCCGAGCCATCACCAACCTTCGCGACCCAACTGGGAGAAGATTAACTGCAAGGGTAAAAGGAGAGAAAAGAGTTGAGACACAGTGGACTTTAAGGAATCTGAATAAAAGCTCAAGAAGGATTAGTATATGACGTCCATCCAGGACACGGTCGAGTTTGTTAACTCAACTCTCTCGAGTATCTCTAGTCTCCTTTCAAAGGCTCCGGGATCCGCAATTGCTGCGCGCTACATTCACTCTTCTTATCAGAATGACCCGGTAAGGTCTGTACTGGAGCTTGCTCTTTTCTTATTTGCTATTCGATACTTTTTGGCTTCAAAGTACTCTTACAATCGCCGCAATTATGTGGAACTTTCCGAGGAGGTTTGTGAATTATTTTTTTCTTTTTTCTTTTTTTTTTTTTTTACTTTATTTATTTATCTTGTCTAATGTCTCTTCTTTTTAGGATGTCGAGTATCTTGTCAAAGATTGGCAACCAGATCCTCTTGCAGTCGAGCCTTCCGAGTCTCAGATGGTGATTGAAGATGAGATTCCTGTCTTGACCGGTCCCTCAGGCCCAAATACTACCTTATTAGGAGGTGAAACAGTCAAGGATCTCGCAACGGCCAATTTCCTTGATCTCTCTCAGAATAAGAGAATTATCGAGGCATGTAGCGAGACCATCTCGTTATGCGGTGTTGGAGCTTGCTCGCCTCCTGGGTTTTATGGAATTCAAAGTAGGTCCTGTTATCGGTTCATTCATCTTTGCTTATCACTGTTAACAATCTTTTAGAGGTTCATATGGAAGCTGAAAGCAAGATTGCAGGTCACTTTGGTGTCGACAGTTGCATTTTGTATGCTCAAGCATTCTGCACTCCTTCATCCGTTATCCCCTCCTTCTCCAAGCGTGGAGATATCATAGTGGTGTAAGCTTCTTTTTCTTCTTCTTTTATCGTTCACTTGGGTACTAATAATATGCCAAAACTTCTTTCATCTATAGTGATCGGGGTATTAATGTGGCAATTCAAAAAGCCCTGCAACTCTCACGCTCCACTTTAAGGTGGTATGCGCACAATGACATGCAAGACCTAGACTCTGTTCTTCAAAAATTGGAAGAGGAATTTGAAGAAGAGAGTAGCTCGGTTCGAAAGTTTATTGTCACTGAAGGCTTATTTGAGAATCATGGAGACTCTCCGTGTCTGGAAGATCTGGTGAGCTCTCCTTGAATCTCTTCTTTCTCAACTGACCACTTTTCGCTAATTATTCAACATTTTCTAGATTCGACTACGTGGGAAATACAAGTATCGCATTGTCTTAGATGAAACCTGGTCTTTTGGCGTATTAGGCAAGACCGGAAAGGGTTTGACTGAGGAACAAGGGGCGGATGTCAGTAAAATCGATGTGATCACGGGCTCTCTATCCCACTGCATTCCTGGTAATGGAGGTTTCTGCGTTGGAAGTAAAGATGTTATCGCACCTCAACGGTTGGCAAGTTTAGGCTATGTCTTCTCAGCTGCTCTTCCCCCCTATTTTGGTCGATGCGTTACTGAGACTATTGACATTTTTGATGAACAAGCCCACACGAAAAATGCTGGACAATCATTGTTTCATAAGTTACGAGAAAATTCTGCCGTTTTCAAAAGGATAATCTCTACCAGCAAATACATTGATACTTCTGCACCAACATGCGATACTCCTCTAATTATATTACGGATCAAGTCAGACTTGACTTCTAAAATCCCTGGTGGATATTATGGGCACCTTGAATTTCTTCAATCGATATTGGAGGAATGTTTAAAGAAGGACATCTTAATAGCAATCAATCACCATGTCCCAGGTCAAGAGTATAGCCAACCCAATCCATCTCTCAAGATCTGCGTCAAATGCTACTGGTCTCCAAGCGAAATTGAAACTATGGCTAATCAAGTCAAACAAATTATTGAACAAGTTGTTGAATCCGATCTTATTAACGCGAGCTGATATAACTATGAGTCTTTTCTTTATATAATCACTGATCAAAGACCTAAATAAAAAAAAATAAAAATAAAAAAATTTCAAACTTAAAGAAATAGGAAATTTTAACCTTAGAGATAGCAAGGAGAAAAAAAGAAGACGGTTTTTATATCTGACTCTGGGTAGTCACAATCTAATTATAATTAAAATAGAATAAAAATGAAATTGAAATTGAAAACGAAAGCCTGGACAATATCTGATTAATTTTTTTCCTCTTTTACATTCAAAGATTAATTTTTCATGTTTTTCCTACTCATACATATACATATATATATTTTCATTTGTTCAACGAGTAGACTGGACAGTAAACAAGACACATAATTGACAATGTTGGGCCGGCGTGCTTTTAAGATCCAAGTCATCTATTTCCTTAAGATTCTTTCTACTCTGTTCTTGTACTTTATATAGATTTGATTTGTTATTCAACAGAAGTTCCTTGTTCAATCTAACGTTTTTTTTTTCAGTTACTACATTATAATTGATTATAATTCCAGAATGAAGGTGCATATCCGTTGAGTGAGTCACATCCTGCATCTCTTCTTTCCTGTAGAGCCTATATTGCATACGAGTTAGTAAATATGTATCTTTTTTTTACTTGTCGTCATAAGGTTAGACCGCAAACCTTGTCCTGCCATTCCCGCATTTTTTCAATTCGATTCGTCGGAGATGGATGAGTGGAAAGAAACTGCTGAGGAGTGAATCGACCGGTAGCCCGTTGCATACGAGTCCAGACATTAATGGCTTCTGCTGGATTATAACACGCTTTTGACATAGTCTAAAGTTTTGTTAGCACGTTAATCAGTATAGCGTCTCGATATCATCATACCATAAGCCCTATATAATCAGCTTCGCTCTCCATTTGCCGACTTGCAGGAAGTTCAAGGAATAGGTTTAAAAGAATATCGCTAAATTGAGTTGTTTGGAAGACAAGGGCTCCAATTAAAGATAATGCCAGATAAAACGGAGCTGATGATAGCTTTTCATCTTGGTGACGAGCAAGCTGATGGGCAATCTCGTGAGATAAGACCGTGGCCATCCCGTCCTCATCTTTCATAATTGGCAAAATCGATGAGAATATGAATACTTTTCCTCCTGGCAGCACAAAGGCATTTGGAGGATCATTAGAGTTGATAATATGTACTTCCCAGTCCAGATTCCCAAGATTTGTCTGGTCAACTATCCTCTTCGTTACCCGCTTGGCTTGCCTAACATACCCATTACTATCTGGGAGCATCTGCCTACCATAAGCTATCATTAATTCTTTATATGTAAGCTTGCCCATATACTCGCTAACTTTGGGCCCAAATAGAATGAATCTGCGTCGACCGGAGATGGGAACGGTATGTAAAAGGTCGCTTCATGTTAGTACGTATATTTGTAAATGACCTAATATCAAAACACTTATCTAAATGAGTAACATAAAAGATGGAAATCCCAAGGCCTGTAAATAATATCACTTGTCTAGAAAATTTAGATTGGAGAATATATCCTAATCCATAATCATTGCGGTAATCTTCCTCTTGGAATCGTTTATAATGGGAATAAGGCCGGCGAATTATAGGATTTGGCCTTACAATTGAAGGCGAATACCGCGGAAACGGTCGTCTCGGGATAAAACCCCTTCCAAGTAATGGTCGTCTTATTGTGTTCATGTTTCTCTTTCACGTGTACCCTATTCCGACCTTCGCGATCCTTCCCAAGATGTCAATTTTTGGTGTTGAGTTTTCTCGGGCCTAAAAGGAAAAACCCTCAGAGATACAGCTACGATGCCAGGGACATCCATAATTGACCCGGCAGTCTTTGAGAAATGTCAGCAGGAAGTGGATCAAGAGTATGTTATCCTTTTTTGCTTGTTTTGTGTTTATTTTGGCTAACATTGGAGTATCTAGTATTCAAGTTCGAGATGTACATAGTGATGCAAAATGATTTGAAGATTCTTCTCGAGACAGATTTTAACTAGTAATGTTATAAGCAATTGAAATCAATTCTTAAAGATGTTGAACAAGCAACAAGGAATGCGTCTTCAGCTTTAGCTGCTGCACATTCATCTCGGAGCACAGAATGTAACTAGCAACTCTCAAGTCGAACGACTAATTATTCTTTTACTGACATATGGTGGGGTGTATAGTCTCAAGTATAGCAGAGAGTGCAGAACCGGCAATTGAGGAACAAAGGCAATTCGTCTCAAGTCTCGGTCAAGTCGCTCAACAGTATCCTTTTTACCGATATAATGATATTTGGAGCAAAGCTTTACAGAATTGTGTGTTTGTTGTCCTCTTTGCCCACTGGCTTAAAGCAGGGACTCTTTTATCTATGGACGAAACTGCTGCTCGGTTAGGAGTTTCAACTCCTCCTTCAGATAACAAAGATATCTTTCATCTCACTGTGGACGAGTATCTACATGGAGCTATCAGTCTGATAAATGAATTGGTATGGTCATCGCTTACAAAACACTAAAAAGAAAAAAATATGAAGGTCTATACAGCAATGTTGCTCTAACACGGTAAAAATTTTCTTTTCTAGTCTCGACTTGCTGTAAATGCTGTCACAATGGCGAGTACCAGCTCCGATCAACAGAGTAAAGAATCATTCCAGGTTCCGATGCAAATTAACCAGTTTGTAAAAGGTGTTCAATCTGGATTTTTAATGCTCAACCTTAAAAATGATTCTCTTCGAAGAAGAAGCGATTCGATCAAGTATGATGTTAAAAAGATAGAAGAGGTCGTCTATGACCTTTCTTTACGTGGTCTTGCATCTCCTGTAAAATAGCCTATATTATTCATTTCTAGTATCTTCTAAATAGTTACATAATGACTTTCAAGATCAGATGAAGCAGAAAAGCATTGCTGAGAATGGAGAATACATGATAGGAATGTAAGAGCCTTGACGAGAATATCTAAAGAGCGTAATTGGCCCTTATCTTTGTCAATCAGAGCGATAGTCAGGCTAATTTCACAACGTAAAACTTCGATTAGCTCATTTGCTCCTCTTTTGCCTGTATCATTACGAAGCTCGCCTTGCGTGCCCTTGATCGGAATTAAAAGGTTATCAAACGTTCCAGACATATCCTTTAGTATATCTGTTGCCCGTTCAGGTTTCCCATAACTCAGATGAAGACATGCACGTGAGAAGGCTTCTGAAACCAAATACTCCGCTTTCCGTTGCGCAACTAGACATGCAGCTTCAAGTGTACTATTATTGTTCCTTTGCGAATTCAGCCTATGCGTTGTCATCCTAACTTGTTCATCTCTCTCTTGACTAAAAGTCATTACTTTTTCGTAAGCTACGTCTGCTTGTAGCAAAGGTAACGACCCTTGGCTCTCTGTAAGACCATTTTCATTAGAGATAATTAATTCAACAAGAAATTGTCGCCGCCTCTTGTCTCGGTTGATATTCCCTAAAAATATTGTAGCAGATTTGTCCTTGGTAAACGTTCTTTTCATGTCCAGAGCACAGCCAGATACTTTACCGATCCTCAGATGTGTTGAGAGCGGTAGTGAAAGGCTAACGCTGACATTCTCAAACTCTCGAGTTTGCAACGATTTTATACATCTTTGCGCGCACTCAACCGCATGATTAATATCTCGTGTAAGTGTATAAGATCCATTCGAACAAGTTGAAAGCCCCAATGCAAGACTGTGATTATGATCCAATCCTACTCCTAGAGTATGAATCCCAATATTGATATCGTAAAAACTATCATGGAGCCATTTAGATCCAACAGCCGAACAATTTAGACTAAAATTGTCCAAGATTATTATACTTCGAGTACATTGTGCACGCCCTTTGGTCTTGAATAGTTCAACGCTTTGATTTAGAGCCCTTTCCAGGAACTTGGCTCCATCTAGATCTTGGAACTGTTCATCACTGAATATATATTTGCCATCTTGAGGTCTGCAGAAATTGAATTCTTCTTCACTCGCTTGACTATTTGTGATAATACAGTAACGGTCAAATTCTCGTGCGCTTTCAATGAGAGGATAGAGAACTTGATGATCATAGCTAATGGAGCCCCTTTGCGGCATACAAATAATCACCACATCAAGTGGCGGATGCTGTAGTTTAGAAAAGTCACCACATTGTAAATTGAAGGCTTCATTAGGTAATAAAAGTGATTTGCGCAATGATATGACCCACATACGAAGCATATCTTCCGATATAAACCTTAAATAGAATTCTGGAAAGCTCTCAACATTAAGAGTAAGCTGAAGACAATAATCATCTTGGTCTATAACAAAATTAGTAAAGTAATCCAAATCTTGTCCTTTTTATTTCTCTTGTTATCTTACCTTTTAAAGTCGATAATCCAACCACGTCATTTTGAAGGAATATTATTCCTCGAAGTTCCTTAGGACTTTCTAGGCATAAAATGCACGAGGTGAACAAACAACAAGCTAACGACTTCCACGAGCTATTATCCTTGCTAACAGAAAGGACATTTGAGTACCGCAGCTCACCAAGGCTATATAATGAAGAAATCGTCAGCTCATAGAAATAAATCAGGACAAGAACTAAAAAGAAAAAAAAAGCTTACCTATCAATTCTATCCTGAGTCCATCCAAGGCCATTACTTAGAATATTCACTATAGCAGCTCGTTCAGACGATAGAAATTCGGGGCTAGGCTGGGAATTGGATTTGATTTCAGGTGCAGTCACACTTACCACTGCTGTAAAAGACTTGCGACAAGATGCGTCTGGCGTATTGACATTAAAGTCAGTAGATATACAAACTTCAGGGCCATATTCCTCGTTGTCATCTTGCGGGTTACTTTCCCTGCCTAGTAGTGAAAGAAGAGGTTCCTCATTCGTTTTGCTCGCACTCACTTGCTGAATCTCAGCGCCTGGAAGTAACAAGGCAGGAGATGACAATGATGATCTCGGATATCGATGGCCTGGAGACCGGGCAGGCACAGGGGACTTCAGAATAGAACTAGATTTCAGACTCTTGAATTTCAATTCCAAGGGCGAAGAAAATGGTGAGCTCTCGGTAGGGTAAAGGCGAAGTTCCCGTTCTGATTCCGGAGTTCGGAGAGAGGCTGGCGATGGGCTGAATGGAGAGCACGTAGAAGCAGTAGAAAGGGGAGGAGTGGTAAAACCTGAAGTTGAGATAGAGGTTTTTGGAGTAGCACAAGAATAAGTAGAAGAAGCATTATCAGCATGCAAGTCTCGCTCCTGACTAGAGTCACAAACAGGGCAAGGAATGTCATCAAGTGAAGAAGATTTGTCGAAGCGGCCCATAATCTCCAGACATTGCTGGTGGACCGCGCAATTGCAAGGCAATTCAATAATTATCTCTCCTGTCAGCCGTTCGCCCAAGGGATCATCGCATAAAGAGCAGACTGCACTGTTGAAGACTCTGCGAGAAGACTTTGTCGATGATGCAGTATAACTAAAGTCGTCCTCAATTAGCAGAGAAGGTAAGTGAGGACTAAGACTAGCTGGAGTCATGACCGAGTCCATAGATGAGATTGACGAGGAGAATCTCGAGGAACACCGGTTTGAAGAGGAGGATTTGGTTAACAAACTCTCGAGGAGATGCATCTTTTGGCAGGATAATGAGCCGTACAAAGCCAGACAATCCAGGACATATAAGAAAAGGAAGTGTAGCAAGGGGAGGTAAAATCAGAAGGATGAACTCATAGAACAAAGTCCAATTCGAAACCACATAGTTAAAGAAAGGGGATCTGTCTTGATAAAGATATTTCGATTCGGGGCTCGGGGCCATCTCCCCAGACAAAGGCATGGTCGGGTCCTTTGTTGTATCCCAATTAGGGAAAGTGAGATTCGGAAATTCCCCCACCACTCATCTGGGTAGAAAAATGGGCTAAAAAGAGGAGCTAGCGCACTAGCGTCGATTAGCCTGACATTAACAGTATCTCTCATAGCATGTGCTCTAAGGGCCCAAAGTCCTTAGCGTTGTTTAGTTAGATGAAATCCTCCCTTTATTACTCTTTATCAAGAATAAAGAAATAGGAGAGATAAAATAAAGAAGATCCCTGGCTCAAGTGAAGAATGTGGGCCTCGTCAGTCCTCACTATTCTAGGCCCGTATTTCGATTACGATTGAACCATCCCAACCTGACGTTTCAATGCTAGTCGAATATCTTGAATATAAAAATCACAGCCTCTGATTTGAAAAAAAGAAAAGCAAGAGTCTTGTGCAATCAATAGTTTAGTTTTTCCGGCGGATTATCTTTTCAACTCTTTTCGGTCGGATAGCTTTCGCGGGAAAGGTGCGGCGCCGAGATAGATTCCGAAAAGAGACAAGAGGGGGTAACCTAAGTTTTTTTCTTTTTTTATCTGATCTTAAACAGTGGGTCTCCATGTAGCAACGACCCAACAACAAGCCAACGAGCACTTCCCCTCCTTAACCTTCCCCCGTCACCTTCTCAAGATCCAAAATAATGGTCCGAATCGCTCCATCCCTCGGTTCAGCACGGGTGCTGTTCAAGACTTCGTTATTGCATCGCTCTTATGCTTCAAGTGCAAAGGCGGTAAGGAATCAATCCAATTCACATTAATTTTTTTTTGTTATTACCTCGGGCTAACAAAAAACAGGAGCCTATATCGATCACTCTCGACAGCGACACATTCAACACATATCATCTTGATGGACCATCACTGGATATAACCACCTCCAAGGAGGAACTGCTTCAGGCCTATAAGGATATGACGATTGTTCGGTATGTCATACTCTCCGGAGAGTTTGTTTGTATTTCTAGCCCTCGACTGATCTGGATTCATTCTTTAGACGTCTCGAAATGGCCTCAGATGCTTTGTACAAGGCAAAGAAAATTAGGGGATTGTGAGTTATACCAGGTGCCTTCTTTTTTCTTTTATGATTTTTCTAACTCTGTTACTTCTTGGCGCAGTTGGTATGCTAGTCTTTTGTTAAATCCTTCATAGGTGCCGAATCTAATTTTTCTTCCCTCTCAAGCCATCTTTCTACTGGGCAAGAAGCTATTGCTGTTGGTATGGAGCACGCGATCTCCAAGCAGGACTCTATCATCACTGCCTACAGATGTCACGGTATGTATCCATTTGAGACCTCTTTTTTTTTAAAATCTTTCCGTCTAACTCGCGTTATAGGCTTTGCTTATATGAGGGGCGCTAGCGTCAAGGCCGTCTTAGCTGAGTTGCTTGGTCGACGGGACGGAGTTTCTCACGGGAAGGGTGGTTCCATGCACATGTTTGTTAAAAATTTCTATGGAGGTAATGGTATTGTCGGTGCGCAAGTACCTGTTGGTACTGGTATTGCATTCGCTCATCAGTATCTCAATCAAAAGAATGCCTGCTTCATCCTTTATGGTGACGGTGCCTCAAACCAAGGTCAGGTCTTTGAATCTTTCAATATGGCCAAGCTCTGGAATTTGCCAGCCATCTATGTGTGCGAAAACAACAAATACGGAATGGGCACTGCTTCTTCTCGCAGTTCAGCCATGACTGAGTACTATGAGCGCGGACAGTACATTCCTGGTCTTCGCGTCAACGGTATGGATTATTTAGCTGTCAAACAAGCAAGTGCATTCGCCAAGGAGTACTATCTTCAGGCAAATGGCCCACTCGTCCTTGAATTTGTCACTTACCGGTACGGTGGTCATTCTATGTCTGATCCTGGTACTACATACAGAGTGAGTCCGATTTTATACGTTTTCCTAGCTCCTTCTTACATGAATACTGACTCTCCTTTTTTTTTTTTTTTTCCTTAAGACCCGTGAAGAGATTCAACATATGAGGTCGTCCAAGGATCCTATCGCAGGTCTCAAGAACCGCATTCTTGATCTGGGCGTGGCATCTGAAGCTGAGCTTAAGAATATCGACAAAGAGTGCCGAGCATACGTCGACAAGCAAGCCAAGGAGGCAGAAGATTCACCACTCCCAGAAGCTGATCCCAAAATCCTATTTGAGGATGTCTACGTTCGGGGTACTGAACCTCCTTTCTTGCGGGGACGTATCACCGACGAGAACTTCTATTTTGACAAGTCTCAATAAAAAGATAAAAGCTAAGTGCATTATGAAGTAAGACTTGGTCAAGAGAGGGAGAGAGATTTTGAAAGAACAACCTGCGTAGCTGGTGGATACATCCCCAACTTCTTCTTACTTTATATCGTTGTAACTACAAATTGTCAAAAATAAATATTTCCTTTTATAGATTAATATCGGTATGTGTTATTTTTCCTCCCATCCAGGAAGCCTTTGCTTAAAAAAGGGACAAACACCCTTTAACAACAACCAGACTTGATACACTAATTTATAATCCATAATGTCGCTGAAACTTCCAAGCGCGCCCGGAGCACAGCTCTTCAAACCAGGATATCAGACATATCAAACGGATGATGGTGCTGTCAGCAGGAATGTTACTGCTTGTGCAGAGATTGCTTCGATTGTCCGGACATCAATAGGACCCTGTGGACGCAACAAGATCATTGTGAATCGTAAGGAAATTTTTTTTTTTTGCAGCCTCCTTTGACGTGCCTGGTACTTACTCGTTAAAATAGATCTCCAGAAGGTATTTGTTACGAGTGATGCTGCTACGATCCTCCGTGAGCTGGACGTTGTCCATCCTGCGGCGAAACTTCTCGTCATGGCGAATCAGCAACAGGAAATGGAGGTGAGTGACTCAATGAATTGAAAATTCCATATTGTAATTTACTCCTCTAACTGGTTTTTTTTTCAGATGGGTGACGGTACAAATCTTGTTATTGTCCTTGCCGGAGAGCTTCTCAATAAAGCGCAGGATCTCATCACCTTAGGACTCCATCCGTCGCAGATCATCAAGGGTTACGAAATTGCATCTCAATTTGCTTTGAAAACTATTGATGGTACGGGCTTTTGATGAATTTTCTATACTACCTGTTGTCTCTTATTTCTAACTCTTTTCATTTGCTTGATCTGTTTAGACTTAACCGTTGAGAAAGTAACCAACATCCGGTCCCAGAGAGAACTCGCTAAGGCAGTTAAAACTGTGATTGGGGCCAAGCAATATGGAGAAGAGGAATTTCTTTCTGATTTAGTTGCCGAGGCCGTTTTACACGTGCTTCCGGCAAATCCAGCCAATTTCAATATTGATAATATTCGAGTTGTCAAGGTCATGGGCAGCACCTTATCAGCTAGTAAGGTCGTCAAGGGGATGGTATTTGGAAGGGAGCCTGAAGGATCAGTCAAGATGGTTAAACATGGCAAAGTCGCTGTGTTCTCATGCCCTATTGATATTAGCCAAACTGAAACCAGCGGCACCGTCCTCCTTCACAATGCCAAAGAAATTCTTGACTTTAGCAAGGGAGAAGAACACCAGCTTGAAGCGGTAAGTATAAGTGACGAAAAAAGTAATTGCTTTTGTTTCATACATGTCTGACTTTATTTATAGGCATTCAAGGAACTGGCAGATGCTGGAGTTAAGGTTGTAGTTGCTGGAGCTAGTATTGGAGAGCTTGCTTTGCATTACCTTAACAGATTTGGAATATTGGTTATCCGAGTGACTAGTAAGTTTGATCTTCGAAGGCTAAGCCGAGTTGTCGGTGCAACTCCTCTGCCCCGACTAGAAGCTCCCGGTCCAGAAGAAATGGGTTCGATAGATGTAGTGGAAACTGTGGAAATTGGCGGAGATCGAGTGACTGTTTTCAGACAAGGTATGGAAATAATTAGCTGTTATTTCTCCATATGGATATGTTGCTAACTTGCAAATTTTTTTGATAGAGGGTGAAACTACCCGTACGGCAACGATTGTTCTTCGAGGTGCGACCCAGAACAGTTTGGATGACATTGAGCGAGCCATTGACGACGGAGTCAATGTGATTAAGTCGCTTGCTCTGGATGGTCGAATGGTACCAGGAGCTGGAGCTACAGAAGCTGAATTGGTTCTTAGAGTTGCGGCTCATGGGGACAGAACTCCAGGAATCCTTCAGCATGCGATTAGGAAATTTGGCGAAGCCTTTGAGGTCGTTCCAAGAACTCTAATTGAGAATGCAGGATTAAGCCCCACGGAAATCCTTACTAAACTTTATAATGCACATACAAATGCAGACAACTGGAATGCGGGAGTTGATGTTGAGGTAGGTTATGGAAGAGATATATGCTTTTTTTTTTTTTTTTCAGGCTAACTAATGCGAGTAATATAGGAGAAGACAGAGAGCGGACTGGTTGATGCTGAGGAAGAAGGGATTCTCGATTTGCTTTCAAGCAAACGGTCAGCAATTCGGCTTGCTACAGATGCAGCAACGACTATACTCTCTGTGGACCAGATTGTCATGGCTAAAAGGGCGGGCGGTCCAGCAATGCCTAGCCAGCCTCAACAGGGCAATTGGGATCAGGCTGACTAAAATTTAAAACTACAAAATGAGCTTATATATATATTTATGTGTATCATCGTCGTAAATTAGACCCGTCAAAAAAATATTATGCTATATAATGCGTGCAAAATCCAAAACCAAATAAAAAACCAAACCTTGAACAAAAAACGTGCCATGTATCTCTAGAGATGAAGGGGAAAAGAAAAAAAAAAGGAACAAGCTGATTAATATCCCTATGCTTTGATGCCTTCGACTAACCTTCGAAGAGCTGTAGCCCATGAAGCAGAATCAGGATTTGAAAGCATATGTTGCATAAGGATCTTTTTAGCTTGAGTTTGTCTTTCAATACTTGAAGGACTGCTATTATTAATATCATCATCATGATTAGCGAGTAAACTATTAAATACTAATGCAACAGCTTCCCGATGATGACTGCTAAGATCTTGACAAGACAGAATCGTCTCTAGTTTCGACGCGCAGTGAGTTAACTGATGCTGTGGTAACTGGAAAAGGTGTAAAGGGGTTAGTCAGTAGTGTACATTTATAAAAAGTCCAAGTTACAGAATACGTTACGTACATTTGACGGTATGGTGAGGATCTGACTCAAGCCCATGCAGAGAGAATCACTCGACGGAGAGATACCAGGTTTACTGCTTCCGTTGCTATCTTTCGGCACCAGGACGAATCCATCACTATCTAACGACGATAGACTCGTTTGTGAAGCGGATCCTGGAGTCTGTGACAAGGAAGGTTTCGTAAACGAAGATGGGGGTCTTGATAGTGGCGGTCGGTCCTGCCGACAAGCACCACCACCACCACTACCACCAGCCAACATATCACAAGGAGATGTCACTTGATACCTGTGACGACTCGGTATCCGCCTTGCATTACCAACTGCACTTGTACCACTATTATCGGCATTATTCGCAACCCAAAGTGCAGTCTCAGGCAGATCATTCCACCCATCCGCTGGAGGAACAACCTGAAATGAGTGCTTTCTTTGAGGTTCTGGTCTCATTTAGTATTATGGTCGGTCCACCTGCGCTTTTGCGGTGTCAGTCGTATTAATAGAAATTATCCAATTTATTCCAAAGTCGTGACACGCGACAGTTAACACGGTTATTCTTAAATTGATGGATAATTTAGGCAACTCCCAATTCCCGCGTGCGGCGTTCTATAACGATACGCCAAATATCTTGTCGAGCACTTTGACAAGCAGAAACGAGACTGAGTCGCTGCCGAATAATCCAGGTATTATCCTCGTACTTTTTATTGCTTTTTCTTCTATGACTGACGGAATGTTGTAGGGCTGAATGGGTAGTCGTGGATCTGGTCTCCGAGGGTTGGATGCCTTCACAAAGACAGCAAAAGATGGAAGAGTAAAGACAGCATCTGGGGGGTTCGTCACGATATGTGCAGTAGTTGTGATGGTCATACTGGCTATAGGAGAGTGGATGGACTATTCGAGGACGATCGAAACGGCTCAACTTATTGTGGATCCAGCCAGAGGTCAAAAACTTGACATTAATATGAATATTACATTCCCAAATATTGGATGCGATATGATCTCGCTAGATGTTATGGATGTATCAGGAGAGCAACAAGTCGAGGTTACACACGGTATAACTCGATCTCGAATCGATCGAAGTACTGGTCGAGTCATTTCGTCAGGCTCTCTAGCGCTTAATGTCCAGGGGGACCATGAGGATGAATCTCTCAAGCTGGGCGATCCAGATGAAAATTATTGTGGATCTTGCTACATTCCAGGAAAGGAAGGTCAATGTTGTAATACGTGTCAGGAAGTTAGGGATGCATATCGTGATCATGGATGGGCATTTGGAGATGGTACAGGAGTCGAACAATGTGAACGTGAACACTACAAGGAAAAGATTCAATCGTCACTCAATGAAGGATGTAATATTGCTGGTACAATCAGTGTCAATAAGGTAGCTGGAAATTTTCATTTTGCTCCTGGAAGGTCAATCAAGATGCCTAGTGGACATTCCCATGATTTAGGAATGTACATATCTGCAGATTCTCCTTTATCCATGTCTCACCACATTCATAGTCTTTCATTTGGCCCACGAGATGACTCAATTATTAATCCACTAGATAATACTGACCACCTTACTGATAAGAAGCTCGTGTCTTTCACCTACTTTGCTAAAGTAGTCGCAACACGAATGGAGCGTATGGGAGAGCCAGTAATTGAAACTAACCAATACTCAGTAACTAGTCATGATCGTGATCTACATGGTGGGCGAGATGCTGATCATCCAAATAGTCTTCATAAATTTGGAGGAATTCCTGGATTATTTGTCTCTTATGAGATATCTCCCATTAAAGTCATCAAACGTCAAGTTCATAGCCGTTCCTTTGGAACTTTCCTTACAGGTATCTGCGCAATTGCTGGTGGTGTAGTAACAATAGCTTCCCTCGTTGATCGCGGGGTCTACCATGCTGATAAAGTACTTAAACAAAAGAAGAATTTGTGAGAAAAAAAGAAAAAAAAAGAAAAAAATTTATTATGCGCATAGCCCGGCTATACAGTTTAGACCAAGACAGAAAACTCTTGTAGATATTACAGAAAAAAAAAAAAAAAAGAAAAGATTTTCTATTCGGGATCTGTGAGACGCTCTTTAATACGTAGTGCCTTACCCAAAACTTCTTCAATATATGGGCGCGCCTTTGGGTCAACTGTGAGACACGTCGAGACAATATCCTTGAGGTCTTTGCTATATATTGGATTAGTAGGAAATTTATATTGCCCATTCATAACTGCTAGACTCATACTAGCCCCACTCTCTGCAGTCTGCATTTCAAATGGAGAACATGAATACATGAGGGCAAATAATGTGCATCCAAGACTCCATATATCTATCCGATCATCAATAGTAATCCCTGTCTTGACATCAAATAATTCTGGTGCTCTATATGGCATTGTGCAATGCTCAGCTGCCTCGTCTTGAATCTCCAATGCTTGATGACGGTTAGTTACTTCTATTGGGACTCGATGAGCAGATCCTAAATCCATAATCACCGGGAGTCCTCTCGGTGAAAGCATTATATTTGCAGGTTTTATATCACAATGTGCGTAAGAAACGATTTCGCCAACATCAGTTGTAGTTAAAGTTGGGGCAGCCGTTGTACTAGTAGTAGTGCTTTCTTCCCGGGTAAGTGTTTGTTCAGATTGAGACGCACTGCTGTACCGAGAATCTTCTTCTTCACCTTCTCCTCCTCTTCCTTCTTCATTGTCCAAATTCGGAAATGCTCCTCCATGTGGGTCAGGCATCAACCGCACAGTTTCTTCCTCGCCAGGTTGAACAAGAGTATCTTGCTCAGCATCGGCAACCGACGCCAGGTCACCAGCTGTAGGTATTGGCTGTAACTTGTGCCGATGCATAGCTTTAACACCTTTAGATATCTCGACAAACAGATTGATGATTTCAGTTTCGGTAAAATGAGATTGATTGACTAAATGTGAGTTTATGACATCTTGAAGGTTGCCCCGTCTGAAATATGGAAGGAGGATAAATACAGTCTTTGACCCATCCCGCTCTTGAACAATACTGAAATCAATACACCGAATCACATATCGTGTTTTAAATGTCCGATATGCTTCAACTTCCCGCATTGCTCTCTGTAGACTCTCAGCTCCAAATGGACATCGGATTTTCTTGAGCGCATATAAATTACCATCCGCCGCCCGTACTAGGTATACATACGAGAATCCACCCTAACATGATAGAGTTAGCAATGGCCATCAAACAAAAGAGTGACCCATTCTCACCTCCCCAAGCAAACGTAAAATCGTAAATTTGCGGTCATTGATGACTAAACTCGGTGTAGGGAAACACGACAAACATGACGATATTGAGTAACAAATATCTGCAATGTACTGTGACATTGTGCTCTTGTTTGCTTGCGATGGGCCGGGGTGGTTGGATTGGCCTTGCTAGAGATTCGCGATGTCCTCCCAGCACGCGCCGCGTCTTTCAACGCCGATGTCCTTGTCTCGTTACAGTGGATTAACCTAACCTAGCCATTAATTTGGTCTTTTATTTTCTATATTTTTCAAGCATCTTTGCTTATGTACATTATAGTCGTTAAAATTAGAAAGCAGAAGAAAAAAAAAAAGTTGTTGGTCAAAAGAAATCGGCTATAGAATGATCACCTCAGGGCCATCTTCAGGGATTTCATCCAAATCCACCGTCTTTTCACGTCTCTTTTCCCAGTAACATAATTGGCAACATACACCTGTTGGTGTTTTCCACCAGAAGGGAGTAGGACCTGACGAGTGACAGTAGACACAAACATGAGATTGAAAATTTCGAACCTTGCTGCTGGTTACTGATTTGTGACCACCAAGGGTAATAGCAAGTTGTTGAGCACGCCTAAATGTTGCATTCTCTCCACCCATCTCTGCCTGCTTTGACGTTCGACAATAATACTCCAACACAGTCTCGTTAGAATCTGCGACTTTCTCAGTTATCTTGTGCAACTGATCTGCATTACTCTTGCTGTGGTCCTTACAGCATACAGCAGGAGTTATAGAACCACTCACGTCCCCAAGTGCAACAATAGGTACATTGCGTCGACTACTGGCCTTGACAGGAGTTAAATTAAATCCAAACGAGTACCCTGCTTCCTCTGCGCATCCCAAATGAAATGATTTGTGACATATATAGCATTGAACGCAATATCCATTTCGAGACGTAGCACATATAACACACTTTTCTTCATATCGTGATACAGGAATATTGCTGATATCTTCAACTGGCTGTAAGGCTTTTGCGTTCCCAAATACCACTTCTGGAAACCAGACTGCACATTTAACATGGGCCCAATTGTTGCCACCTGTAGGTTTCAGTGGTCCATATATACCGCTGTTGGTCTTTGTTATTGGACATAGAATGCAAGAATAATCAAAAGATACATGAGGATCCTTTTCATTCTGGCATGGATCACAGAGCCACTTGCGTCTTGAGGAACCGCTCGCTGTACTTTTGCTTACTCCATAACATGAACCATGTGTTATCAATCCACATCCACTGCATGTCACTTGATTACTAAGGAGATCGAGATCCAAACACACAGAGCATGTCGCTTTGGGGGGATCAGGAATTGTGACCACCGGACTAGCTTCCTTGGAAGATGAAATCACAGATTTACTTGTCCTGGTCCTCTTATTGCGTCGTATGTCATCTTTTAGATCGCCATTGTCACCTTCTTTCTTGATCTCTGTCAATGCTTTAATGCTCTGGACAATTAATTCATCTTCTACTCTCCGTCTCCAGCCATTTCCACCCCTTTGAAGAGCCTTTTTCACAACTTCTTCTGGTTCCTCCCATACAACAGCATATCGCCGCCATAATCGAGCGCAACGCCCACATAATGCAGATATTGGATCGCTTAAAGCAACTGGAACTCCGGGAGCACGATACCATCGACGAGAATCGGTAGTATGGCAAAACTTACAATTAAATTTTCGCCTTTGTATCAATGCTTTGGAATTGTCATATGCAGAATCGTCAGAGCTGTCGGCAACTTCATCCACCAAATCATCTCGACTGTTAAGTTTTGCCAACCGTTTTTTAGTCCTATTTCTCCCTTCAAAATTATCCCAAATTGCGTGCCCCGATGGTGTTTTCTTCCATAGATAATAATATCTTACAATATTGGCTTGCGATTGAGTTCTCACTACCTTGCCGACTGGGTGTAGCTCACTTCCATATTTTCGGACTCCTTCCTCGAAAAGCTTCTTCTCTTGGGCCGTAAATGTTGGTTCTTTTAAAGACTCGCGTGTACAGCTTTCAAGAGCAGATAATGCCCTTTTCTTATCGTAATCATTATTCATAAGTGCTTCCAGTGCAGTATCTATGAGATTAGGAGAGTAAACCTCCATTTGCACCTGATTTGCTATGGGCACAAGCTCAACTTTCAAAAAGTAGTCAATCTCCTGAGCTGTCATCTTGCTCGGTTCTGGCATCTTCCAATTGAGAGTCGCTGTATCATCTCCACCTCGTTCCACATAGCCTCTGGGCCGTGGTTGTATCCACGGTTTATCTTTGTCTTTTTGAGGCTCTTTGCTCTGATCTTTGGTACTGTTATTATTATTACTATTATTTCCTCTGCGCCTTTTATCTTGCTTATCAACCGAATAATATTCGACTGGATGCCCATACCAATCAGGGATTACTGCCTGGTGTTTAGAGCCCAATCGAGAAGCTGCTCGTGGGTATATCCGATCATCTCTGTCTAAGACATCTTCTAATCGTGCATGGATCCCCAAATACCGATATGTCCACATGGAAGCCAATCGAAGTTGATCTTCTGTTGCTTCAATCTCCCCTCGAGCAAATGCTTCCTCCAATATGTCATTCATATTGCGTGGGGCCAGCCCGTTGCCGCTCTTTTTATTGTCTACCGAGTCAGATCTAGCAGGCCCATTGGACGATGATGACGATAATGGAGCGGGAACATTAATAGTATTGTCAAATGCTTGATCTTCAAATAAATTCTTCCCGTGAAGCTGGCTCAAGCGAATCTCTTCTGCTCGTGAACATGCCGCACACGCCCAAGCAAAACCTCGTGATGGCTTTTTAAGTAGTGGAGGATTGACGCAAGTCATATGGTAATAATTCTTGCAATTTGCACATTGAACAGAGTCCTCGGGAGAGCACCAGCGACCACATTGCATGCAAGACTCAGCTGCTTGACAAAGCTCTTTTCCCTTACCAATCTCAACGACTGCATACTTAATTCTTTGCATGATAATCTTCTTGACCTTTTCTGGAACATTTTGAATCTTCTCAGTAGGAATCATTTCATAAAAGTGCTCAATGTACCTATCGTAAAGCTTGTCAAACCAAAATGAATCTGAATTTTTACGAAAATCATCAATATCACTAATATGCTCTCGATGTTCAACATAGCAGCGTCCTCTAATACTGTATAGGGGACAAACATCTGAATGCATTGTTGCATAAAGCATTCTCGAATCTGAGGATTTCTTGGAGATGTCTTTAGGACGATAAAACCAATTTACTCGAACCATGTAGTTCCTTGGATTCTGCCTTTCGCTAGATGATAGTTTTGACAAGTCTTTCCCTTCTTTTGGGCAAAATTCCATTATCCTTGCTACATAGTAGGGCTCTGTAGGAGGCTCGCATATTAGATAAACTCGATCGTTGCATCTGAAGGTAGAACCGTCAGCGAGATGCAAGACACCATTGGTAATCTTTGCACCGTCCAAATCGAGCATATTGGAGACGACATTGACAGGATAGTCTGGAATGGTACGGCTGTCACAGCGTAAATGATTCATAAAGGTCTTAAGCTGAGATGAAGAAAGAGACGACGTGGATTTACGCTTCTTCTGATTTGCCTCCATTTGTACACTGCTCTCTCGGCTGCCGTCCTTTCCTGTATTGGTCTTTGGAGTAGGAGAATCTCGGCTAGACTCATTCTTAACTTTGCGTCTCCCATTGGGTGTGGAACCATTGCTGCTAGATGGTTGATCCTGTGTCCGCCGCCTATTGTGGGTATCGCTAGACGAGGAAGCATCACCTACGCCATTCCCACCGTTTCTAGTAATAGGGGTCGTATTAGAGCCGTAGTAGACAGCATATTCATGTTTTAACCGTTCAGCAATTATATCATCGGCTGCATTGTCTTCCGAGTAGTTAACTCGGTTAGTCCTTCCACGAGATCTGGTTCCATATTGCCGAGACTCTGCAGTGATACTAGTCGAATTATCGCCAGTTAATTGTGAAGTCTCCCGTGAGGGATGACCATTGCTAGCTGTATTATTAGTAGGCACGCTATCCTCCTCCTGATCTGTATCTTGCAGCTGTCCATTGCTTGGAGTTGGCATTTCCACACCTCCTCAGGGCTCAGGCTGCGATATTATGGGTGTACTGTATTCCTCTCTATTCCAGCTGAATGTCTCAAATTCGAGTTTTCTCTCTATACCTCGTTACTACCTGCGAGGCATGAGACACACTCAGTGACAAAGGGCTTGTGTCAAGGCTAGGTTTATCTAATTGGAACGGGAAAAGTGCTTAAGAAAAACCGAAAAGGAACAGCAAATAATCGATCCTGCTAATTCTCAGTCCCTAGCCCTAGTCACCTTGTTGGTAGATATTCGGTTTTCTCAAAAGTGGTTGGCGAGTTGTGTTTGTGTTGTTAATATCCGAAGATTGACCGGGGCTTTCTCTTCATTATCTACTACTACATCAACTACCCACGGGATTCGGCAATCTTCTTCTCTTCTCACCACACAATATGTAAACGGTAGTTAATTAAATAAAATTGTAGCTATTTTTTCCAATAAACTAATGTACATGAAGATGAATTTCTTCTTTTCTTTCTTTTCCTTTATGTTCGTAGATGACTTCTTTTAGTCTGCCATTTCAACGTCCTCTTCTCCAGCAGCAGCATCATCTTCTTCGGGCCCTTCTTCAACATTTGCTTGAAATTCCTTCTCAATATCTGTATCCTTGTATGAGTCGCATACGCACCAAAGTACAAGTTGATGTTCACCATGGGTAGGTACCGAGTATTCAAGTTTGACGATTTGCCGGGACTTGGCGATCGTCACTCGTTTAATTGCCAATAATTGCCTTGTAGATGGCTCTCCAATAACAAGCCACCAATTCTCCATCTTATATCCAGGGTAAAATGGAGCAGACACTTGCAGATCCACTTGTTCATCTTGTCCAATTTCACGTTCCAAGGTGACATTGATAAATGCAGGTTCACCTGCAACAATGGACTCGGCATCTTGTAATTCAAAAGACATATCAATGAAAGGATACTTGTTCATAAACTTAGCCATCTCTGATAGCTTGCCATCATCAACTTGTAACAGCTCTCTGCGGGGCTTATCCTCCAACATCATGAGATCAGCAACACTCTCAACGCTAGCTTCATTACACTTGGTGACGAGCTGGTTTGTAAAAAATGGAATCTGCTTTAGATCACTATCCTTATCCCACACAGCTTGAACAACCATTTGACTCAGATCCATTGCACTCGTAGCATTTAGATGACCCTCACTCGATAAGACATCCACAGCAGCCAGCAAAATGCGTAATATCCTTGATATCACCAATTTCTGATCTGATGCTAACTCCGGTGGTAGTGATATTCGAGAAAAGTGAGCTTGGAGCAGTAAGAAAATTTTGAAGTGTGGAGAATCAGTACCAAACTCCTTGGTCTTTAAAGGAACACGGCTGTAGATCTTATCTAGTACAATATCCTCGTGGTGCCTGATTGGTACAACTTCAAACTCTGAGGCAAGCGATGCAACTTCTAAAAGGCCCTTTAATTTAGTCTTGGCTGTAAGTGAGAGTAGAAGAGTCTGCATCGTAATAAATGAGACATCGTATTGAGTAGCTATCCTTGCTCCATTCAAAGGTTCCACAGTCTCTTCTTCCCAGTCAACTTCAATTAAGTTAGCGTCAACCAAATCTTTAAGGGTGGTCTCGACAAGGTTGGATAAATATTCACTCAATCCTTCGTTGGATGTGTCAACCAATCCATAAAAACTAGGATTGGCAAATAACCTTCGGTAAAAATATGAGAATGTAAGCCAATCAATTGCATCCTGACTAGATTTTACAACTCCTGTTGAAATCTCCGGAATGAGAGCATCATGAAGATAGAGATTCAAATGACTTTCCACAGGTAATGCTTCATTCAAGAACTTTTTATAATATTCCCTCTTTGATACTGGCAAGAATATCATTGCTCTGCAAGCTTGCCCCTCATCAGAATATGCATGTCCAAGAATTTCCAAGATATCGCTCTAAATGAAAAAAAAGAAAAATTTGTTAGTATAACAGCAAAATTGCATTGAAATGTAGTTCAACTCTACATACCACTTGATAGTCGACATATCGATGTTCACGACCCTCGTATAACTGGGTTCCAAGAATAACGACCGTTGGAGCTCTGCATGTTAGAGAATAGATGAAACTATGGGTTACCAGCAGTAGTCGGATGGCACCGGCATTAAACAACCGTTCAACAGCACGTTGATCGTTCTTGGCCATGGATTCGTAAAGAACACCAATCCCATGTATCAAATTTTCTCTTAATTCTTGATCTTGCATATTTTTGATTACTGATTCCAAATCATCCAAATCAATTGATCTAAATTGATCTTCGTTGCCTTCGTAATCGGCATATTTGATAAGCTCAAAACTGGTATCAAAACACTGCCGTCGACTATCGGCGAAAATTATAGTTTTGCCATTACCCGCCAAGGATTTCGCTGCATTAAATGCGGGTCGCGCCATGGCTAACAAAAGGGATGGATGATGATTGATATTGAAAGACTGTAAATGAATTTCAAGAGGTGATAATCGATCCAGCGGAGCGAAATTATAAAATGAATTAGTGGACGCTCCAATCCATTCTCCAATCTCTCGAGAATTCGCAATTGGAACACTCAGTCCAACCATTCGGATAGGCCTCTCCTTTTCTGCGCTCATAAAACGCATTCGACTTGTCACTGATTCGTAGATACTCCCGTTAGATCCTCCAAGGAGATGTAAATCGTCGGCAATAAACAATTCAACAGTTTGAACGTTCCTTCGCACTTGCCATCGGCGAGAGAGTAAATCCCATTGAGATGGTGTGGCTAAAATCAAATGGCTGCGTTCCAAAATACGTAAATCTGCAGACATATCGCCAGTTAATTTCGATAATTGTTTACCAAGTGATGACCCCAACCGTTTAGACCAATTTGAGAAAAGTTGGTCAATCTGTTCTTGAAATGGAGAGATATATACAGCACGACCAGCATTTTCTCTTTGCCAATGTCTCAATAGAGACAGCTCAGCGATAACGGTCTTACCACTGCCAACAGCAGCACCGACAAACATATCATCATCGGTATTGAAGACGGTCTTGAACACTTGAGTTTGTACCTTGTTGAAGATATCCCAATCTGGGTACAGATCAATTAATTGTGGGTCCTTTAAAGCTGATACAGGAGTCGGTTGTAATTCCAAAAGTGGAGTATGAGCAGGAAATTTGTCTGGAAGGATGAGGTGAGTAAATAATACAGGTACTTTTGCCTCACAATGAAGCCATCTGTCTGAAATAAGGGATACAAAATAGTTTGGAGGGACTGGTTCAGAGATGGGTACACTGAATTCAATAATATGCTCATCGTTAACATGACGTCTATGAACGACAAATGTATCAAAGTAAAGAATCTTTTCTCCATCACAGTCTTCCACAATAATCCAGAACCCTTCTGCATTCCCATGGAGAGAAGAATTCCACTGAAATTTGGAAGTAATGTTAAGTTCCATGCGCAACAGCGTTCGCGTTATAGGTTGAACGTGGACTTGGATCTCGAGCTTTGGAAACTCTTGAAGGAGCTGATATACTAGTCGACCATTCTTCTCATCTTTTATAGCCTGACCAACTTCTCCAGGATCTTGAAGGTCAAAGTATCGATCCCAACTCATACGAGATGATTCAGTCTTTTTGATGACATTAGCTGGACAAGTTGGGAATTGGCGAAGTGGGGAGCTTGTTAGCCACATACGCTTTTCAACCATCTTGCAAATACTGAGGCATGTCTTTGCAACTTTGGACCAACCCCTCCTTAGAGCGATCTCAAATATTGCCCTCCACAGTCGACCAGCCGATTGTGTAACGTATACCATATCCGCCATTAAAGCAAATCCATCAAGCTTTAATTGGGCAATGTAAGCCTGTAGCAAAAGGTTTATCTTTGCTGGAGGTTCTTCTATATTCTCCTTGATAGGTATAGGAACTCTTTCTAACAATTTTGCCAATTCTAGTTTCTCTTCCTGGCGAACAGGAATATACTGAAATTCCTCCGATAAAGAAAAGATACGGAAAAGCTCAATTGAAGATAGATTTGCCTTGAGATGAGAACTATATGTAGCCATGGAAGAATGAGAAATGTAATAATGAGAAGCAATTCTACCAAGGTCTGTTGTTAAAAGACGTCCGGTCTCAGGGTTGTACTTGACAAGACCTCCTTTTTCAAGAATAACTGCAGCTGAATGACAAAGATCCTGTCTTTTATAAATAAGAGTTTTATCATCAGCATATTCTGCACCGACATGATAGAGACTTGGTGACCTTAGCATGCGGACGTAGAGATATGTATATCCGAGCCATTCGATAGCATCATCAATTGATCGAATAGTACCTAAAGAGATTTCCGCATTCATATTATCCGCTAGCCTTGACATAAATTGACTTTCGATTGGAAGTTGCTGATTCATTAAAGAAAGGTAATATTGAAGTTCTGATTGGGCTGTGATTATGATACCCTCGCCAGAAACATCATATCTAGGACGTCCTGCACGTCCCAACATTTGTAAAACATCTTGCGGAGAGAGCTCAACCCATTTACCACGCTCAGGTGAGTAAATTTGAGTACCTTTGATTATAACAGTGTGGGCAGGTAAGTTGACACCCCAGGCAAGAGTTGCAGTCGATACAAGAATTCTCACATGACCATCGGCAAAGAGTTCTTCAGATGATGTCCGATCTGATCTATTGAGACCTGCATGGTGAACTGCAAATCCATACGGCAATAAATCTCGAAGGTCAGGATTGCGAATTGACTCTGCCTCAGTAGATAATATTTCCCTTGAGGCAGCATCAGTCTTCATAATAGATCCAATAGTCTCTTCTTCAAGAGCTTTATCGCGAATATATTTTGCGAGTTTTGTCGTCTCCTTGCGTGAATGGACAAAGATGATAACCTGGTGATTTGTGGCATTTTCAATCACTTTATCATAAGCTGCATCATTCATAGCCTGATAACGCCGAAATGCACGTTTCTCAGTTACTCCAATAAACTGTTGAGCAAGAGGGCAGGGGCGAAAAGTGGCATCAAAATAAAAGAGGCCCTTCTTTTCGTCGACACGAAGGAAACTTGCCACATCATGATAATTCGGCAATGTAGCGGACAGACCGATTAGACGGACAGGTTCAGATGTAAGCTCAGATCGACGGAGAGTTCGAGCAACAATTGACTCAATCACAGGACCACGCTCATCGTGAAGTAAATGAATTTCATCAATGATGATGAGCCTAACAAGATTTGTATAACTGCCTTCAGTTGCTTTGCGAGTAATGACATCCCATTTCTCTGGAGTGGTAACTAAAAGTTGAGATTCACTAATCTGACTCTTTGTAAGCTGAGTATCACCAGTTACTTCTGTAACTTTAATACCATAACTTGCAAGTTTACGAGAAAATTCTCCAACTTGTTCCTGGACTAATGCCTTTAATGGAGCAATGTAGACCATTTTGAAAGCTGATAAATCAATATTTCCAGTTTTATCATCACGGTACTGAGAAATTGTCCTCATAATAGTGAGTAGTGCAACGTTTGTTTTACCTGCTCCTGTAGGAGCACATAAAAGGATATTTTCATCATCATTGAAAGCGACAGGGAACATTTTGCTCTGGATTCGATTAAGAGATTTTGAATCTGGGAATGCAGGTTGAACCCATTCTGGTAACGAAGATATCTCAACAAGTGATTCGTTATCTGTGGGAGCTGGCTTTGGTGCAGGAACATGAATCTCTTCATATCGCTTTTTAGGCCTTTTGAATGAACCTTCTGGTAATCGGACTTTGGCATTTGAAAGGAGATGACTACCTTGATCGAAAACAAGAGAATCCAAGTCGACAAGTCGAGGCTTCCTTTTGATGGCTAATTTGTTTTCGGTTTCTGGTAAGGACCTATCCAAGGGGACAGAATCAGTCTTTGAAGGTCCAGTTGTCATTGCCGCATTAGCTTTATTTCCACGAATTTCATTAAGCAAGTCACCAAAACCCGCTTGTTCCATTTCAGACTCTATCTTTTTGCGCTCCTCTTCATTCTCTGCACGATCAAGTCTTATACACCAAACGATTTTTTCCCTGTTTTTACAGAGGAAAGTGACTTGCTCAAAGTATTCAAAGTTGAAAATCTCCATTAAATCATTCTCTGCCTGCCTTAAAGAAGCTGAAGAGGCAAGAACATCAAGGACCTGTTTACTTTTCTCTTGTATAGTGTGAGCATCGTGAAATATGGTCGAAAGTCTGCGTTGAAGCCAAAAGGCATCAATTTCATGGGCCGGAATATCGTCACTTGTAGTTTGACTCATAGAAGCACCAATAGTTTCGATTGTATCAGTTGCATGATCTTGATCACCAACATCGGCATATTCATCATCGACATCAATACTGTTTGCATCGTCATACTCTTCATCGTCCTCGTCTTCGTCTTGCATATCTTGATCCTCATCTCTGTCTTCATCAAACAAGACATTGACTCCGAGCTGCTGATCTATATCAGTAGCAGCAGTATCAGTAGTAGCTGATTCATTCGTTGAATAGTCTGTGATTTTCTTTGCAAGATTAACAATTTGATTGAACTTTTCAGGAGTTGTAGAATCTCCAAGAATTGATTCGATTTCCTTCTTTTTATCATAATCTTTCAAGTCCTCAGATTTAAGCGTCTCCAGTATAGCATCAGCAGCTGAACGGATTGCATCGTTTGGGACATCTGGCAAGTAAGATTGAGTCCATGATAGAATGAGCTGGAAAGTCTCACGAGACTCGGGAGTCTGAGGGAAATAACGTATTCCTTCAATTGCGTCGGTTGAATCCAAAACAGAAATGGCCCCTGTGCGTGCAGCTGCATTGGCATTAGTACGTTTACGTTTCTGTCGTGGTTGTTGATCTGATGATGGAGTAGCAGCAGCAGCTACCTTTTTATTTCCTTCTTCAACGGGAGGTTTCTCTCTTTGGACCCGAGATCCCATATCTTTTAAAGATATTCTACCCGAAAGAGATTCTGGCTCTCCTGTAGCATTATCTGATGCCCGAACATCGAGATATCGCCGGTCAGCCTGAAGGACTTTACTGGATATTTCCTCACTATAACAAAGTTAGATTAACTGGTTCTCATAATAGAAAGCAAAAGGCGGAAATGTAATTACTAATTATATTGAGAAAGGTTCTTCTTTGGAGGAGCCATTCTCCTTCCAATCAATCGGTCTGGTTGGATGGGATTGGCTTGGCTGGTGTTCTTTTATTTTATTTAATGGTGGTGAATTTGGGAGGACAAGATCCCAAGATGAAGATTGAATTTGCCCCCTTTTGGACTATAATGAGATGAGAGGGAAAAGTCGTAAATGTCGTTTGAAAAGGGTGTACAGTACGGTAGTATGGAAAAATCGTTCAGAAAGAAGGCGAGGTTAATAGAAAGAAGGATCGTCTCATGAGAAATTGAGAGAGCGAGCCGAATTATTAACGACATACCTCGGAGGATATAACGATATTATTGCGTAGGAAGCAAAATTATCCATACCTTTTGAAGCAATACCCCCGATATGCAAATACAATATATATACTCTACATGTTAATTGTTTTAATACCCTACATCGCCCTTATATCTTGGTTATTATTGTTGATGTCTAAAAATCTGTATAACGATATTGGATTAATTTTTCCATTCTGGTGGTTGCCGCGACAACGGCACACGGGCTCTTCTCCATTTTTTTCTCTCCTCCGGGCATCATCATCACCATCACCATCACCATCAATTGACTAAATATGGCTTCAGTGGATACGCAACAGCATGAAGAGTCTCTGACTACCGAAAAGTTGAATGATAAAGCTGAAGAGCCTCAGCAACAGGATGATGAGAATAAGGATTCTTCCAAACCGGTCGAGGAGGAGGAGGAGGAGGAACCGAAGGTTGGTGATAATAATAACCATCAGCAGGAGGAAGAGGTGGAGAAGCCTAAGCAGACTCCAAACAAACCCAAGGCTGCACCTGTGAATTACTCTGCAGGCCAGATTGTATTGGGAAAAGTCAAGGGATACTCGCCTTGGCCTGGAATGGTAGGTCTTTGTCTTCTTTTTACTTAGCGACGCGTTTTTCTAATGTTGGATTGGGTAGATATTGCGTGAGGATCAGCTTCCCGCGGAGGTGTTGAATCAAAAGCCTAAGCCATCAAGTCGTCGTCGGAAAAGTGGAGTTGGGGCCGAAGAGAGTGAAGGTGAATACGCGTGGCCTATTCGCTTTTTCATTGATTTTTCATAGTGGGTGCAAGCAATTGAAATAGGGATTTATATGTGTGTGTATGCTAACGCTGAGGGTGTTTAGCATGTGGGGGTCGCGTTCAGACTTGAAACTCCTCGATGAGGGGGACATTGAAAAATTTCTGTCCAATTCAAAAGGAAGAAGGGACAAGACTCTTGTTGAAGCGTATCGAGTTGCAAAGGATCCACCTGATATTGATGAATTTGGATTACAGGCTCCACCAACTGCTGTTTCAGAGAAAGTGGAAGAGGAAGTTGAAGAAGAAGAAGAAGAAGAAGAGCCACAGCAAGACAGCAAGAAGCAATCGCGTAATAATAGCAAGAAGCGCAAGTCAATGAATGGTGGAGCAGAAGGTACACCAAAGACGAGTCGGCGCAAAACAGGAAAAGAGAATGGTAAAGTATCACCAGCAGCACCACCACCTCAACAATTGAGTGAAGAAGATATAAAGAGGGAAAAGGCAAAGCAAGTATTATTTTTACGACATAAATTGCAACGTGGATTTTTAACAAAGGATAAAGAACCTATTGAACAAGAGATGGAAAGTATGGATAAATTATTTACATCATTAGAGAAATTTCAAGGATTGAAATCAGAAATGATTAAAGATACAAAAATAAATAAAGTATTAAAAGGGATATCTAAATTACCAAATATACCACTTGATGATGAATATAAATTCAAACAAAGGAGTCTTAATTTATTAAATGAATGGAATAAATGGATTGATGGTGATGGTAAAAAGGAGGTATCTGAGCAACCACAAACAGAAGGTGAAGGTGATGATGGTAAAAAGGAGGTATCTGAGCAACCACAAGCAGAGGGTGAAGGTGATGATAAAAAGGAGGTATCTGAGCAGCCACAGCCAGAGGGTGAAACTGAAGATAAAAAGGATGTATCTGAGCAGCCACAGCCAGAGGGTGAATCTGAATTAAAATCTACTGAATCTCCAAAACCTGAAGCTGAAGCTGATGACGTCAAACCTAACGAAATTGAAAATGATGTTAAAGCAGAGCATGACAATTTAGATTCAACAGAATCTAAAGAACAAGAATAAATAAATCTATTAAAAAAAAAAATTTGACTCAAAATTGAGAGTATATTAGAATTTATTTTTAAATGGGGGAAGCCCTCAATTTTTGCAATGAAAAAAAAAAAAAGAAAATAATTTAAGCCTCATTCTCCCTGGAATTGTCTTTTAAAAAATAAAAAATATTTATATATATATATATATATAGTTTGTATTTATGTATCTCTTCTTTTTTTTTCGCTTGCTAATTTATCTTGATGTAAAAATTTGGTTCATTTAATAAGAAAGAATTATTTATAAAAAAAAAAAAAAGTAAATCTCACTTTTCCTTTCCCGTTCTGCTCTCTACGTATGGAAGTTAAATAAGAGAACAAAAATAAACTACTCTTGTAATATCAAATTTCCATCTCTCTTTATATCTTGTTGAGGAATAATCTACTTTGAATATCTTGCAGTGGGAAATTTTTGAAAATATTTCATTTGTACACATCTAGGGCATGGAAAGTTAATGAAAATATAAAATTTCCTTTAAAACAATTTGACAAAAAAAAACAAAAGTAGTACAAAGGAAAAAAAAAAGAAACAAAAAAAAAAAATAATAATACTATTCTTCTATATATAATTTCCTCCCTTTTCTCTTTTCTTTTTTTTCTTTTTCTCTTCAAGCCTTCGGCTTTGTTCTTGACAAATTTAAATCATCATCAGTATCATCACCAGTATCACCACTCCATTGATAACCTTGTTCACTAAATACATAATTATATTTAAGTAAAAAGTCACCCAATTCTTTTGGTCCACGACTTCCATATTGATATGGAACTGGTTTAATTGATTTATTATTATCAAGTTCATCTAAAAGGGGTGTAAATATTTTCCATGATAAATCTAATTCATCATCACGAACAAAATTTGAATGATCACCATTAAGTGCATCCAAAATTAATGCTTCATATGCTTCAGGAATACGTAAATCAGAGAATCGACGTCGATATGTTAAATCAAGTTCTGTAACAACTGTCTTCATTGATAATCCAGGCAATTTTGAATTCATCTTTAAATAGATTGCTTCATTAGGTTGTAAACGAATTACAAGTTCGTTACGTGGAATATTCTTAAAGATTCCTCGGGTTACATCACGAAATTGAATTCTAATTTCTGCCTTGTGCTCATTAAGTGCTTTACCAGCTCTTAAAACAAATGGTACACCATCCCACCGTTCATTATGAACATATGCAGTAATTGCAGCAAATGTAACAGTTCGACTATCATCTGGAACTCCCTTATCTTGAGTATATCCAGGTTTTGTTCCATCAGGTGAACTGGTATATTGACCAACTAAAGCATCCTTTATATCTAAAGGTCTCATTGCCTTTAAAACACGGACTTTTTCATCACGAATATCTTCAGCAGCAAATGATGCAGGACGTTCCATTGCAACCATTGTAAGAATTTGAAGTAAATGATTTTGCATTACATCACGAATAATTCCAATATCATTAAAATATCCACCACGTCCTTCAGTACCAAATGGTTCTTTAAATGTAATTTGAACATTTGCAATATGTTCTTTACTCCATGTTGCTCTTGCAAATTCATTACCAAATCTTAAAATGAGGATATTCTTAACCATTTCCTTTCCCAAATAATGATCAATTCTAAAAATTTCATCTTCTGTCCAATTAGGTTTCAAAGCCTTTTCCAATTCGCGAGATGATTTTAAATCGTGTCCAAATGGTTTCTCAATAATGATACGTGCAGTTGATGAACCATCCTTTGGGTATGCATACTTTTTAGTATTCTCAGATACTTCAATAAATACTGATGGAGGTAATGCCATATAAAATAAACGATCATGTGCTTTATCACTCTCAAGCTTTTCAAGATATTGATTTAGCTTTATAAACCCTTCAGGCTTATCATATGGGCCATGAACATATTTGCAAAATGACAAAAAATCATCCAGCTGCTTCTGATCATGCTCACTAAAGATCTTGATATATGAACTAATTCTTTTATGGAATTGTTCCTGGTCCATAACTGTACGAGCATATCCCACAATATGTACTTGACTGGGCAAGAATCCATTGCGATGAAGACCAAATAAAGCAGGGAATGTCTTTTTCTTTGCAAGATCACCAGAAGCACCAAATACCACTATAGAAGTATGAGGTTTAAGCTTCTTCTGTTCCGGATTGGAATCGGGAGGCACAATGATGGTTTCAGACATGGTTTAAATTCTATGACGTGTTAGAGACCAGTTATGCAACTTTTAACCAAAACAATCAATAAAAAACAAACCTATTATTATATATAGAAGCAGCAACAAGAGATACAAAATCTGACCTGACCTGACCTGAACAAAAACGGATCCCCCGAAACTTTGACAGAAAAACAGAGAGAATTGGAATTGGTTTGGCAGATTGGTAATCTTTGGTGTTTCTGGACTGGACCAATACCAAGTTGCTCCCATCTTTAAACCCCCCAAATCCAGTTGGGTTTTCCCTAATTGAGTAATTTAGCTCGGGTTATATAGCGATAATGGATATGACGATGTAGACGTTGGTTGGGTTATTGCCGGAAAATCCTGTCGTTGGTGCCCCCACAACGCGCTCGTGGGGGGGAGAACTATACAGTTTATCTTGATTCTGGGGGGACAAAACAGGCCCGGCATGTGTTTTTTTTTTTTTAGCTATTGATTATTGATTATAGTTACGTTACGTTTTGTCTTTTTTTCTTTTTTTCTTGCGTTGGCGTTTTGACAGTCTTTCTTCTTTTTTTTTTTTTTTTTTTTTTTTTTTTTTATAACAATGACGTCATCTTGACAAGTGGGCACAAGTAATATAAATCTATCATTCTTGGATATATACAAAAGATATTATTATGATTATTATTATTATTCATTTATAATCATCAAGATTAACGTAAAGGTTGTTTCCCCCCTAACTATTGGGGGTCAAATATACCCATTTTATTATTTCGTAAACGAACCAATTGTTTAAGCCATTTATTCATAAGATTTGGATCAACAGATGATATCCATGCTTCTTTAATTAACCATGCCATTTGATTACGGGTAACATATGTATTTTTAACCTTTGTTGTTGTTGTTGTTGTTGTTTTATTCTTCTTCTTCTTCTTTTTGACAAATCTTGCTCGACGAAAGAATTCTTCAACAAATGCTTGTATAACAATTGGATCACGTCTATAATGATTGCATCGATACATTGACATTATCTTTCTATAGCATTTTATTATTCGTCTTGTTGAATATAATTGAATACTTTTTGTTGCAAATGTTAATGCAAGTTGCCTTAACAATATTGGACTCCTTCTCTCCTTTGGAAGCAACGTTTCAAAACATGCAATTGCTGCTTCACATCCAGGTCCACGAGCTGCATTTAAAATAAATTCCCAATATAGATAAAGTGGTAATCTTTGTCCAGCTTGATGAGCTTGTTGTGTTGATGTTGAAAGAATTTCAAAACTTACTTTAAAGTGACATCTTCTGATTAATCGAATCATCAATACACGAATAAATTTTGAAGATATATTCACCCTTTTTGAAATATCTCCAATCACTTGTAATCCAGCAACAGGTTGATGGGCTGTTAAACACATCTTTGTTACAACTGCTTCAAGAATTTCATCTTGAAGCTGTGGAGTTGAAAGGATAAGGTTTGTAAAGAATGTTGGTGTCACTTGTAATGGTGGTAATCCTGATATACCTACACCACGTTGATCACCATGTACTTTACCTAATTGATCCACAAGTCGCAAGACAAAAATTTCTTTACATTGATAAGAAATCTTGTTGAGATTTATAAATGCTAAAATTTCTGATTCTGATCGATTTACCATAATTGAACGAAGTACAGTTTCAACTCTGGATGGTACCCTTTTTAGTGTATGGCAATGTTCCATTGAAAATATTAATGTCCATAGTACATTTGCTGGTAAGATTGTTTGTTTCCTAGTAATATTTGATCTCATAGCTTCAGCAACATAGCATAAAGATCGAATAATTTTAGATTCATCTGTCAATAGACTTAAAATCTTATCCATTCGATTATTATTATTTGTTAACTGTGATTGCAACATTTCTTGACATTTAGACAAGTCAGTTATATATGGATGACATCTCCATATTGCAGATTCCATAACGGTTGCAACTCGTTCATCAGATATTGAATCAGGAGCGAGTGAAAGGATCTTTATTCCACAATCAACTTGCTTAAATCCAATGCAACGCCCAATCAATGCGTGCATTGTACGTACACTTAGATGAATCTTACCACCTAAGTGAAGGCTATAATATAGATTTGTAATTTTCCGGAGATCCTGAGATGTCGGAATTGATTTAAGAAGGAGAAAGAAATCTGAATCCGTCAACCAGTTATCCTTGTTATATTTAGCAGCAATATCAAGACATTTAAGAGCGAAATTGAAAAATTTGGTTTCATCACATCCAGAAATGCATAACCGCATAATTTCTCTTATCGGTGGTTGAGCAAAGAATGGCATTTCCTGTTCATTACTTGGACGACATTTCTTTAAACACAAGAGGGTAAATTGCATTGCAAGATCCATTCCTCCATGAGATGAAAAGCTGACAAGTTTGCGAAGAAATACTAGTTTAGTATTTGGGGCAAGAGCTCTACATAGAGGCTCAAACGATAGTTCTTCATCAATGTGAAAAATCTGTAAAAGACTCTGTAGGGAATCAGAATTTACTATGTCAATATCAAGAGCTGCAGACTCTAATGAGTATTCATAATTGGGTATATTTGATATGCCCTGGACTTCAAATGGAGCAGTATTTATAAATTGTTTAGCAAGACCACGTTGATCAGTTAGGATTAGACAAACAAAGATCGTATCAAGTAATCCAATTTTAAATGAGAATGTCTGAGCAGAGTTGATAAGCTGAAAGAAGACCCCTAAACATTCTTGAAGAGGTTCATTATCAACGACAACTCTGACCATTTCCAATTCCTGGCCCTGATCAATAAGCCGTTGAGCAAACAAGACGAGGGTCATTAAGGGTAAACGATAACAAGAAATCTTGCTATACTGATTCCATAAAACATCCATAGCTACCCCTGATCGTTTCAATAGGGTATGGAAATTGGCCAATTGAGCAGCTGGACTAACAATATTGATACCTCCAGGCTTTGGAATTGACTCTTCAAAAGCGAGATGTCTCTCATCCTTGTCCTCAAAATCTAGCATATGAGGTGGACAGAATCCTTGAACAAAAGAGCGGATATTTTCTGCTAATTGGGGTATTTTCCCTTGTTAGACTGTACATTCCATGCCATTCGTTATTTTTTTTTTTCTCTACTTACCCGCGAGCTTTGAGTGCCTTGGAGGAGGAGATCGTCGAAGTTGCTGCTGCAATTTTGGTTCAAGTCTCTGCTTGTGCTCATCGTTGGCTTTCTTGGATTGAATCCCCGACCGTAACTGCTTATTGTAGATGGTAATTGACCTAGCATGATTGATCTTTGATCTTTTTATGGCGGTCAACAACCGTGTTCGCAACGGTAGCAAATCTATCATAAACGGCCGGGCCAAAGTGACTCCGGCGTTTTTGTCGTTCTGTTTTGCTCCTCTGTTATGGCGGTGGGTTTTGAAGAATTGATATATAATTTTCTTCCTTTTGGGTAGAGATGACTTGACTTTGAACTGGATCTGAAAACCAGAATGATTGCAACAAGGAGGATCCTCAATTTAACTAAAAGCCGCGGGAACCCTTTTGGTCTATTTACTAGATTCAATAGCAGTTTAGGGAATGGATCTGGATCACCGCGCAAACCACTGTCCCGAGTAACAGTTGGCAAGGCTAGTCCGGGGGAGATGAAACGAAGGCAACAGACCGGAGTATTTAAATGGCAAGCAGGCGCACTATTTATACTTACAGCTGCAGGGTTAGCAGTTTTTTTTAGGCGTGAAAAGGAAAAGTTGAGGATTGCTCGTGAAGCTAAAGAGAGTAAAGGATATGGTAAACCACTTATTGGAGGTCCCTTCAAGCTTAAAGATCAATATGGAAAGGATTTTACTGATAAAGATTTATTGGGGAAATTCTCTGTCATGTACTTTGGATTCACTCTATGTCCTGATATTTGCCCAGATGAATTAGAAAAGATGGCAGTTGTAATTGATGATTTAAAGAAGGATAAGATATTTATTCAACCCATATTCATCACATGTGATCCTGCTCGAGATACTTGTGAAAAGATTAAAGAGTATCTTGAAGAATTTCATCCAGATATGATTGGTCTTACTGGTACATATGGAGAAATTAAGCAAATGTGTAAAGAGTATAGAGTTTACTTTTCAACACCACCAAATGTTAAACCAGGACAGGAATATATTGTTGATCATTCAATTTTCTTTTATTTAATGGATCCTGAGGGTAACTTTTTAGATGCATTGGGTAAACAGTATAATGCTCAAGAGACTACTGAAAGGATCAAGGAACATATTCGCACATGGAAGCCAATGACTGAGGAAGAAAGGGAGGAGCTTAATGCAAGAAAGAGGGAACAAATTGCAAAGTAATACTGTACATAGAAGAAAGAATAACCGAAATATATATACGCGCGCGCCTGTAAATTAAACAACAGCAAGAACCAAACGCCTATGCATCATCTCCAGTAGGAATTACATCCAGTAACCAATCATTATAATAAATACAATCACTTGGATTAACAGGACCATTAGGTGAGCAAAGTTCAAATACAGGACATCTACCACATGGAGCACCAGTGAATCCATTTGTTGTTGCTAATAATGGTTCACGACATGCTTTATAAACAAGTCCACCTAATGGAGATGAAATTCTTTCAATTTTTTCATCAAATACTAATACTTCACAAAGTGATCTTATATCAGCAATACCTAATTCAACAGTTGAAACATGAGCATCTTCAATAAATCTATGAATATCTTCAATTGTAGGATATGATTTAAATGATACTTTAAATGTTGATTGACAAGTTAAAGTTTGTTTGGATGCATCTGGATATGATTTTGAACATATAAATCTCCATATAATATCCATAAGATTCCCAATAAATTCTGAATCAAGTTCTGAATCTGTAAACCATGGACCACCTGTAACTTCTTGTGATGGTTGTAATGTTGCCAACATGTATATTTTACGGGTTGGATATTTAACACTCTTCACAGATTTAATGAATAATTTAGATTCTAATCTTTTTAAACATCTTAGAACAACACTTTGATGTAAATTTGTTCTTGCCTTTATTGTTTTTGTCCATATCCCTTCTCTTGCTGATGATTGAATTAATGAATAAACCATTGCTTCATCTTCACTCATACTTTGAAGTTTGGTTGCTTCATCCCTTGCAACTGGTACAAATAACAATTGCCCATTTTGATCTTTAACCATTCTAATTAATGATAAATTTGAAAGTTCTTGAATCGAATTCATCAACCCTTGAGGATCTGATTCTTCAACCAGTTCCATTAACTCCTTTTGATTAAACTGAAGTCCCCCACCATCCTCTTTCTCTGCCTCAAGCATCCGAGTATGTAACTCTGCTGCTCTCGTCATTGTTGCCGACATGACTCTTTTGCAGAATTTGGACCCTTTAAGCTGTAAAATGAAGGACAAAAAAAAAAAAATTAGAGGTTGGTGCGGCTCGTGGGAGGAATGGTGGGATATATTTTGTAACTTATTATCCAATGCTAAGTTAAAACCTGGTCCCAGCCAATCCTTGCCCACTAACCGGGTTGGATGGATCCTTCACCGCCAAAACTCTCTGAACCAAGAAACCAAACAAAATGTCGTCCGCAGTGGTGAGTAAAAGGAAGAGGAGGAGGAGGGTTATTGTTGTTGTTGATTAGGAGCTAACGTGAAGATATAAACAAAACAGAAATCCGCATCTTCAAAGATCGACTGGGGAAAGATTGTAACGTCTCTTGGATTACGGGGACAGACTGCACAATCATTAAGTGGGTTCAAGAAGCGAAATGATGATGCTAGACGTCGATTATTAGAATTAAGGGAACAAAGTCAAGAGATTGATTTTGGATATTATCGTTCAAGATTAGCTAATCAAAAAGTTGTAAATGAATTGGAACAAGCAATTACAAATTTCAAACCTCAAACATATGATGTTGCTAAACAAATTAAAACAATCGAAGCATTTGAAGTAAAAGCAGTTGAAAATGCTAAAGTAACTGAACAACATGTTGCAGCAACATTGAAAGATTTACAAGAAACTCTTAGTAATATTGAATCTGCAAAACCATTTGAAGAATTAACTGTTTATGATTTTTCAAAGGCAAGACCTGATATTGAAGAAAAGACTGCTGAACTTATTGCAAAGGGTCGCTGGAATTTACCAGGATATAAGGAGAAATTTGGTAATCTCGCATTTATGTAGAAGAATATATAGTATAATATAATTTACTTTGCTTATATAATAAACAACAACAACAAAAAACAACCCCCACATTATATTAAAAAAAAAAAAAAAAGAATATTCTTGTGTGTATAGAAAAATAAAACGTATCTTTTTCAACTTGATAATTTTTTTCTACTCCAATTTACCAAAAAAAAAAATAAAAAAAAAAAGAACGAAAAAGAAAGAAAGAAAAAGTTTTTTGCTCAGCTTGAAAGGAATGACTTTAATGGTATACCATCATATTCACCATAACCAATAGCTAAATTAATATTTTGTAGACATTGTGTTGCAGCACCTTTTAATAAATTATCAATTGTTGCAATAATAACAACCCTATCAAGATTTGAATAAACACCAAATCCACCAATTGAAATTCCATTTTTACCACTTATATCTTTAACAAGTGGTGGATCTCCTTGTACTTTAACTAAATTTTCTCCAATATAACGATCTTGATAAATATTTCTAATATCTCTTGATGTCATCTTTTTATTTAATGGTACATTAATTGTAAGTGTAATTCCTTCAAACCATGATGCAACATGTGGAATAAATGATACTTTATGTCCTAATTGTCTTGATATTTCTCCTTCATGAATATGATCGGTTAAGGAATATGGAATCATATTATCTTTAAGTACATTTGGATCATTCTTTGGTGATGGTTTTGTTCCTGCTCCAGAATATCCTGATACACCAAATATTGTTGGTTCTCCATCACCCATATATGGTACAAGTGGTGATAATGCAACTTGTCCACATGTTGCATAACATCCTGGATTTGATATCCTTTTAGCTTGTCTTAAATTTTTTCTTCCCTTTAATTCTGGTAATCCATATTGCCATTTACCTGAATCATCAAATCTATAATCTGCACTAAGATCAATAATAATACTTGATTCACCATTCTTCTTTCTTTTTTCACTCGCTTGCTCAATAGCATCAACAAATGGTTTACATACTCCATTTGGTAATGCCATTACCCAAACATCAACCTGTCCTTGATCTTCAAGTCTTTTAATATCTTCAACTTGAAGATTCGAATATACAATATCTTTCTTTTTATATTCCTTCAATGGTTGTCCAGCAAATTCTCGTGATGATACATGACTCAATTCAAGGTATGGATGCTGATCAATTAAATTAATTAATGCTTGTCCAGTATATCCACGTGCTCCAATCAATGCAACTTTTGCTGGTTTGGTATTTGTACCAGTCTTGGATGGAGGATCTGGATTAGATGCTGTAGTTATTGTTCTTACTTTACCAAATCCACCAAGTCTAGACCTAGCACTAGTTGAAAATGCCCTTGTTCCATCTGGAATCTTTGCACCAGCACTAGCAGCAGGCTTTTTCTTAGTCACTGCAAATGACTCAATTAAATCAGCAATACTCTCAGGATCATTAACACCATACCAAAATAATATTTGACCATCTTTAACAAAAGATCCATCAGCTTTTGCAAAGAACCATGCAGAATTATCATCCCTTTCAGAAACAATCCATTGAAGTTTGGAATAATCTTTTCTTATTGCAGACCAAACATTATCAGTAACACTATTTTGCCAACCATTATGAGTTGCTAAAAATTTATCAAGTTGTGGAACTTGACATGAACCATCACGAATAATTGCCAATACATTAAGTGGTTCATCACCATAAGCTTTAAATGGTGATGATTCTAATTCACGTAAATATGTTGCAACAGATGTTGATCCAGATGCAATTTGTGGATCTTGTTCAAGAATTTTCCTTAAATTTTCAGTATGAGAAAATTCATCAAGTGATTCACATATGAGTAATCTATAACCTCTACGGATTAAAGTACCAGCACCAGAATCTGTAAATAGTTCCTTTTGTAAATCATCAGTTGAAATTATTGCAACAGATGATGACCTTGGTAAATGCATAAGAAGGTCACGAATTTCTTTAATCTTTAATTTTGTACCATATTTAACCCATGATTGTTTCATAAGATCTTGATATTCTTCATCTAAATTAATGACTGAAATTTTTTTACCAGTTTCTCCATTAATGAGACCACCCTTTTCATTTAAAAATACAATCTTTAAAGGTTCAACAACACGAGCAAGTTCACCAGCAGCAACATCAGCATTAACATTTAAAATTTGACCATCAGGAGTTTCAGCTAATGAAGTAAGAATTGGAAGGCATCCATCTTGAATAGCAGCAGTAATTGAAGTTTTATCAACTGAACGAATCTTACCAACTAACTGATATCGATCTTTATCAAGGTAATCAGCAGTGAAAACACCACTTGTAACAGGACGAGCACGAACACCGAGTTTCTCAATTGCTTCGACAAGTTTCAAATTTTGTTCAAGAAAACATTTTCGAACAACAGACATTGTACGGCCATCAGTAACACGAATTCCATCAATATAATCAGGTACAATCCCTTCAGTCTCTAGAATCTCATTAATTTGGGGTCCAGTACCATGGAGAATAATTGGATAAAGACCAACATGATTCAAAAATGCCAATGAGGATGCCAATTGGTGTAGATTATTTGTGATAATTGCACCACCAACTTTGATAACGGCAAATCTCTGACTATCCACAGATGTAAAGTACCGAAGATATTGTTCAACTTCACGTTTAGATCCAATATTGTTTAGGAGCTGGATAACTGTTGACTTTGTAGATGCCCATCTGATAGTGGTCTTCCCCACCAGGGAGCAGCAACTACTTTTAACTGCAAGTGATGGAGTAGGACCAGTATTTACCAGCCCGATAAGGCGGCGGCTTATCATCATTCTTGCAAAAACCTGATTTCTGTTATGTAATCAATCTCTGGGTTTTGGGTTGCGATTACAAAAAAAAAAAATAAAAAAAATGGAGTTTTTCTCTCTTTTTTTTGACGGTTGAGTCAAAAGAGTTTTTAGATAGGGGAAAAGAGAAAAAATTTAATCAAACACATTAAACCGTAAAACCTGTACGTAGTGAATGGGCGGGAAAAAACCTCGAGCAAACAGGTTGAAAATGATTTCTGCAGACTACGAGAATTACAGAGAAATAATGTCTATGAAAAGGGATTTATTTCTATCTTTTTCATGCTAATTACGATTTCCTACACTGTCAGTTAGTAAACGAGAAAAATAAAAGGAACTTGTTCGCAAGATAAGATAGTTAAAAACAACACTAAAGGGTTCATCAGAGATCTTGGTGATAATTGTGTTGAGTCTCATCGACAAAAGAGTCTCGAGAGTAGCAAATATACAATTCCGTCATCACTTGTAAAGAAAAGAAAAGAAAAAACACAACAGTTATTCATACCTTTTTCACACACACACACACACATACTCAATCAAAAGACATCTTGGTTAATAATTATTATATCAGTAATTAAATTTGTCGCACGTTATGCTGGCCACCTATAAATTGAGACCAGGCATAGTCTCGAGGTTAAACACAGCTTACTCAATCGCAAATTATTTCATCATTAAAAATTTTCGAGTGATTGATGTCACAGCACCAGCCGTGACAAATGACTCTTCTACACCTATAAAAGAGTGTGTAGTGTTCAGTTGAGCAAAGAAGAAAGGAGAGAAAGAGACTCAAGTTAGAATTGGGTGAGGGGGGCAGGGTTTGCGTTGTTGTCAACCCTAATCATAAACCAGTCACACCCCCAAGCGACGCAAATCCGACAAGTTGACAATCCCTATATTCCCAGCAGTACAAGCCAACAACAACACCACCAACCAACCAACCAACCAACCAAACCACAAAATGTCTACAGAGACCGTCATTGAAGCCACAAATTGGCGATTAGTTGAACTTGGACGTGTTGTCCTTGTCAACCGGGGGCCAAGTGCTGGTAAACTCGCTGTCATTGCAGAGATTATTGACCACAAACGGGTATGGATATACTCCCTTTTTTTTTTTCCTTCTTCTTCTTCTTCTAACAATTACTAGGCTCTCATTGATGGTCCCACTACTGGTGTCCCACGGCAGGCTATTCTTCTTGGACGTGTCGTATTGACTCCTCATGTTGTACCTAAAATCACAAGGGGCGCAAGAACAAAGACAATTGCAAAGAGATTTCAAGAAGCTAAACTTATTGAGAAATGGGATAAATCTGCCTGGGCAAATAAAATTCATACCCGAAAATTACGAAGCAATTTATCAGATTTTGATCGGTTCAAGGTACTAGTACTCAAGAAGCAAAAGCGTTACCAAGTTAATAAAGCTCTAGCAAAGAACTAGAACAAATGAATATGTGTATAAAATTGTATTAGCAAAATAAATAAATAAAAAAACAAGAATATATATAAATATATTTATGACGGCAAGGCTTGAATATCTATTGGACCCCATGCATTAACTTGGTTAACATTGACTAAATTTTTTGTTGCAAGTTGCAAAATATATCTAAATCCACAAACTGCAACAATCCGTTGTGATTCTTTTGGACTCATTTCTACTAATTGATTTAATTCAATATATTCTCCTGATCGCCCTTGTAAAAAATAGTAAAAATCTCGAGTATCAGAATCTAGTAATGGAGCACTATGTTGTGGTTGATCTATATCCATGTAGAGTAGTTCTTCATCATTGAAGTCAGAAGAGGACAATTGCTGCTGTTGCTGCTGGCGTCTTGCCAAAGGGGTGTCAAGATATGATAATCTTCGACTACTCCCTCCTCCTCCTCCTCCTCCTATTAATGGAGTTCCTGCTCGGCTTGCACCACGTACAATTTGCAATCGCGAATTATCACCTGCACTTGCTGACCAAGGCATTATTGATGAATTATTGACTCCACCAACAACATTCCTTGCCATCTCGGGAGTAGCATCACGACCAACTTCAATTCCAATTTCATCCTCTGGTTGTTGTCGTTGGGGTGGTGCGGGTGATGGTGGCTCACCTTGTTTAGCAATATACCTTTCGAAAATATTCATGTTTCCTCCAATAAACTCATTTGCAATTGTCATTGACAATTTCTTTGCAAGTCGAGCTCTCTTTACCCTTGTTTCATGTGCCATATTATCTACATAGCTATCCCATTGCATATCAGATCGAGATAGTTTAGTCAATTCATCATTAATGACTCTTTTCTTTGGAGTAATTCGAGCCCTTGGCGCAGGCAACAAATGAGTCTCCTGTTCTTCTTCTCGCTGTAGTAAATCATGCATAACTCCATCCTCTCCAAATTCAAAAGTAACCATTAAATCAGGATTCTCTTCATTTGTTACTTCAAAGTTATAAGGCTCTAATAAACAAGTCTCATTCAGTGTAAGAGGTGCTGTCGGTAATAAGCGGGAGGATTTCACAGTTTGATAACCTTCTGGCTCTGTGACCATTAAAGGATTACATGACACATCAATGATAAAATTAGGGTCATCGGCAACAGAGAGCATTTCAGGTCTGAACGAGGGTGTTTACAAAGTCAGAAGAAAAAAAAAAAAAAGAACAGAGGGGTAACAAAACATGCCTAGCAGCTTTAACAGGCGCCACAGTAGTATCAGAATATCTGCTCACGGCATTCAATTTACGCAGACGGTTATATGTCGAGAGGGTATCATCTAGCGGCGGGCTAGTGTTAAGCCAAGAAGATATAAAAATGAAACCAACAAACATACTCACTGTAAAAGTAAGATGACTGTTGAGCGTAAACCTTAGCTGTACCGTACAAAAGGTTTGAGCTAAGTCTTAGGGCAAGGGGTATAGGAGGATCAGTAATGAGGCTGCAAGCGTCGGGTATTGAGACGTTAAGGATATCCTTAAATAGCAATGTATTAGCTACGCATCCTCTTCAAAAAAAAAAAGAAAAAATATCCTACTCTTTTATGGACTTTGCAAAGATTGGATTTAGATCCAAGTGTAGCTACAAGCCTGAGTCAAGCAGTTAGCCCCCTTTGACTTTCCTATATCTCTCTGTCTCTCTTATCCTCCTACCAGACAGTGCTGAATCCGCCAGAACTGCGACACAGAATTTCCTGCGAGTAAAACATCTCCTGCTATTTAACGGGGGAGGGGAGAACTCGACCGCCCTTTTATATTATTCTCGCCATCAGCCTCATTGCTATCTCGATGGTCTCTTGACCTTGACGCGTGAACATCAACGCTAGGATTAATAATGACTGAGCCCTGTTATAGTTTCCCTTTGTGGCTGATCTTCATCTTTGTCTTGCCAGCTAAATATAGTACATACTATTCGTAAAATCGGTCTATACTGGGATTGGAATAGTGAACTTATCGTTTTATAAAATATTGTTAAACCTTAAACCTGCTAGTCAATCAACTACAGGATCCTATGGGCACACTCCTCAAACGACAACTATGGCACCAATTCCTTGAATCTGATCAAGTGATCGATATGGATCGGCTTACTTGATCGATGAGGTTACTAAGGACCAGCGCATGGTCATCGGCTAGGTTACATTATTATCACATACCAACAACCACCATCCAAATAATTGGTCTAGATTTATTCAAGCTCTACGTTTCCTGTCCCCGGATCACTTAAACAAATCTGTGACACCGATGATGGCGCAGGCAATAGCTAAGAGATCAATACCGAAGCGCGCTCGTCACAGCAGCATTTTAGACGGAAAATCAGTTACCCTTGGCAACCATTATTTCCGGTTGTTCCCAAGTAAACAATAGATAAACAAAACACTTATAACCAAAGGTCAAAACAATGTCTCATTCTCCAACGCGATATTTGCCTCATATGGGTCAGGATAATAATAATAATAATATTGCAGAGGGGTCAAGCGCTCTTGATAATTTGACAAACAGATTTGACGTGTTAAAGCTTGCATCTTCGAATGAAAGTGGTACAAATAGTTTGAAAGCATGGGCAGCAAGATCCGGATTCAGAAGTACAAAGGATAAAGAAAACTATTCTCCAGAAAGTAATTATAATATATCATCCGTTGGCGCAAGTCTCAGCTCAAAGATAAGCGATGCTGACCGCGATAAGCTTAGCGACCAGGCAGTTCAACGGCATGCAAGTATTACTCAAGTATTCTTTTTAGAGTATTACTACAATTTATTTACCTACCTAGGAGAACGGAAATCAAGAAGAGAAAAGATTACTGTAGCTATTAAAAAGTTATCATCAAAGGAGCAACAGCAAAAACAGCTTGAATCTTATTATGGAAGAGAAAGAGTTATCCTTCGCAAGAAGCGTACAAAACTCAAGCATGGAGATTTTCAAGTTATTACTCAAGTTGGACAAGGAGGGTATGGACAAGTTTATCTTGCACGCAAACAGGATACAAGAGAAATTTGTGCTCTTAAAGTTATGGATAAACAATTATTATTTAAACTGAATGAAATTCGTCATATTATGACAGAGAGGGATATTCTTACAAATGCAAGATCTGAATGGTTAGTAAAACTTTTATATGCATTTCAAGATCCAAAGGATATATATTTAGCAATGGAATTTGTACCTGGTGGTGATTTTCGTACACTATTAAATACTACAGGTGTATTACACCCTAGGCATGCACGATTTTATTTTAGTGAAATGTTTACCGCCATTGATAGTCTACATATACTTGGATTTATTCATCGAGATTTAAAACCTGAGAATTTTCTCATTGATGCTACAGGTCATATTAAATTAACAGATTTTGGATTATCAGCTGGAGAATTAAGCAAAGCAACATTAGAGATTATGAAGAAGAAACTGGATGGGGTTAAAGATATGAATGTTCCTAGACGAACATTAATTGAACGTCAAGATGTTTATAGAACAATGAGAGATCGAGAATTAAATTATGCATCCTCAATTGTTGGATCACCAGATTATATGGCACTTGAAGTATTATTAGGTAAACCATACGATTTTACAATTGATTATTGGTCACTTGGATGTATGCTATTTGAAACACTTGCAGGATTCCCACCATTTTCAGGAGCACAAATGGAAGAAACATATGCAAATTTAAGAAGATGGCAACAAGTATTTCAAAGGCCAAGATATGAAGATAATAGGCCAGCATTTAGTGATCGAACATGGGAATTTATGAATCGATTAATTTCATTACCACAAGATAGATTTAAATCATTACAAGAAATTAAACAACATGTATACTTTTGTGATGTTGATTTTACAAATTTAAGGAATACAAAAGCGCCATTTATTCCACAACTTGAATCAGAAGCAGATGCAGGATATTTTGATGATTTTACAAATGAAGAACAAATGGCAAAATATAAAGATGTTCATAATAGAAGAGCAAGTATTGAAAAGATGGCAGATCGTAATGATCAAATGAAGAGATCAGCATTTGCTGGATTTACATTTAAACATGGTAAAACAAAGGATGAGGATGAAATGTTGAGATTAGCAGATTTAGCAAATTGCGGGAATAATGATGAAATTATAGTTGGTACATTGTTTTAGAGGTAGCAGCAGCAAAGTGAAAGATTAAATAATAATAATAAATAAATTGCATTGCTTTTTTTTTCTTTCTTTTTTTGTATGTTTTATTACATATAATCTACGTGACGCGTAATTCTGGTGATGGTGGTGGTTGTTGTTGTTGTTGTTGTTGTGCCCCCTTTTTACAGCCTCCTTGACTCGGTTGCTTGCTTGTCTGCTGCCCCTCCTTTTTTCCTTGCCTTTTTATTATATATTATTTTTTTTTTTTTCGTGCCTTGTCATAATCCCATATTGCCGCCACCACCACCACCACCACCACCACCTCGTCATCATCATCATCATCAGCAAAAACCAGCATAGCGAAAGCAAGAGCTAAACAGGAAAAAAATGTCATCATCAGAACCATACGATCCATATATTCCAGCAGGTGGTGATCCTGCTACTCAAGGACTTGGCACAACAGCAGGGGCAGCAGCTACATCATCAACGACAGCTAATGGTGGTAATAATCGAACAGCTGCGATCCAAGCTGTAAGTATATTATATATGAAGATATATGGATGATGAAGATATACGGAAGGCTGACTTTATGAAAAAAAAAAATTTAGCAAATCGACGATACCGTCGGTATTATGCGAGAGAATATCAACAAGGTTGCCGAGCGGTAAGTCTAGAGTGATTTTATATAGAAATGCTATGTTGGATGCTAATATATTTCTTACAACAGAGGGGAACGACTTGATTCACTTCAGGATAAAACAGATAATTTGGCAGTATCAGCTCAAGGATTTCGGAGGGGTGCAAATCGTGTACGGAAGCAAATGTGGTGGAAAGATATGAAGATGAGAATGTGCTTGATTGGTGGTATTGTCATTCTTATTATTGTCATTGTTGTACCTCTGGTTGTTCACTTTACTTGAGGTGACCCCACCTTTTTTTTTTTTTTTTTCGTTAGAAAAAGAACAAAAAAGAGAGAGAGAGAGAGAGAGATTAATAGCAAGCTGTTGCTTTTATTGTTAGTGTGTGTGTTTTAATGGAGTTTATTTTTTTTTTTTCCCCACCCCTTTGTTTTTGTGTAAATTGTTACCAAGTTTATGTAAAGAACGTAAGAATAATGTTATTTTTTTATTTATTTGAAAAAGATAATCATAAATTGAATACACCCTTTTGTAATGAAGATGATGACTGTCTTTGCAAGTAGAATTTCTTGTATGCAAAGAAGCCAGCGTATATGAGAGCGGATAGTATACAGACGTAAAAGACGAGTTTGAATAGTGATTTAATGATCCATGCAATAAAGGAGAAGAATCCACCACCACGACCGGAAGATTTTGATTTGGTTTTTGAAGAAGAAGAAGAAAACCTGGTAGATTCATCAAGTAGTAAACTATTGACTTTAATTGAAATAATATCATGACAAGCAGTAAGTTCACCAGTTTCAGCAGAGAATCCTAAATATAATATATTTGGTAGGATAATTTTATCAATAATGAAAACTTGTTTCCAAACCCCATCAGCTTTAAATGAAATATCAAGGGATAAAAAATCATTCTTTATATAAGTTAATACACCACGAGCAGGTTTTAATGGACAATTAATTAATCCCTTTGCACTAAAAGCAGGTGCAGCTTCTTGATCTTTACCATCATTATCTTTATTATAACTTGTTTTACCATCACCAATCATTGGCATTATAATTGGGAACCCCTTCCCTGGACGATTATTCTTATAGGTATCAAAAAATATTCCAAGTCCATTGAAATAATCAACTGATCCAAATACTGATCCTGTATGTTTTGGTTTCTCGCTAGTTAACCACATTGCCATACCATCACCATGAAGTCCATCTCCACGACCTGATATGTAGAATTCAAATTCAATCTGTTTTGTAAACCCTACGGGTTAGTATATATCCCATTCTCTCTCTCTATATATATATGTAAATCTTTCTCACTTCAAAATCTGCTGCCGTCAGTGGAAGACGTGAAAAAAGGTATCCCGCTTGACCAGCTACTTCATTCGTGAGCCGAACATATCTAATACCCCACCAGTTAGTAAATTGAATCATCATATAAAAAGGAAAAAAAAAAAGAACTCACTCTGTATTCCTTATAATAGTGTCTCCACCGTAATCGTACCACCGACTCAATAGGTTGTCTTCCAAGTATGGTTGGCTCAATGAGTGGGTCCGCAACGGTACTCGCTTGATTCTCTCGTCTATCCTTTTACACTCCGCCCCCATCATCATCATCATGAGGATGATTATATGCAATGTATGTATTATCATTGTGAATGGGGTTTATATGCGAAAGTCGGGGTTTGGTGATGGTGGTTTGGGCAAGATCTTTTGTTGCTACATTCTACACCAATTTATATACAAGAAGTTTATGTCTAATGTACAGATGGGGAGGGTTTATTTTTTTCAACCAATTTATAGCTCATTAGTTGCAGTGTATTTCCACTTTTTTGATATATTTATCTCAGTTAGTAAAAGGTGAATGAATAATTAAGATAAGTGAATAAATTAAACTCACGAGACCATCTCCAAGGTAAGTCAAAAGATCAATTGCAATCCCTTTATTCTTGTCCTTGATCTCTTGGGTACTCATATTCAGTATACCAATTGCAAGTGCATTCTCCTTGCCCTCTGCAAAGATAGCAACAACTTGGCCCTTTTCAAGAGGTTCATCAAGTCGTCCTCCTGGCGATGTAAGACCGGGGCACTTGTGACACACAGTTAGATATTAGACCCCTATAGAAAAGAAAGAAGACATTCGCAATTACCATAACATTTGCTCCTGAAAGAACAAACTTGATTGCGCCCCGATCGACTTGAACGCGCGGGAAATACTCGGGGTCTTTTATGTAACCCATATGTGTTAGCCGAAAGATATAATGACCCAGTCAACAGCAACATACACTTGTGAACGAGTCGCAGAGTTGGAATCAGTCCGTCTGCATGATGCTCAAATACAAAAACATCGTTTTCCACTGCATAAAGGGAGATCTTGTCCGCACTGTAGTAGTAAAATAACCAAATGTGTCAGTATTGTCTGTGTCCAACAACAAACCAGCCAGCCATACCACTTGATGACCGAGATCTGACTCTTCTTTGGTGCGATAATATCGATAATCTCTTGCGTCTTAGGAAACGTCTGTACAAATTTCACCTTGAGCTGTCTCTGAGCAGAGGATTTTATATTTGACCGAGAGTGAATATCATCTCTTGTAAATCTGTTGACATTAGAAAAAAACTGGTTAGTAATATATTCTAGTGCCGTGAATATGAACCTACTTTTTGAACATTTCAATATCTAATCTGGGGGTTTGGTGATGGTGTTGAGTTTGCTTTCTCAAACCCAACAACTACTAACAAGTTATGGACCCTAGACAAAGAGGAATCTCACTAAATGGGATCCAAATCCCTGAAGATGGAGTTAAACGATTGGCTCATAGACGGACTGTTGATTATGGATGTCCATATGCTCGTTGGACTCATTCGAGATCTGTTTGGCATGGTGCTAATCCACTACACAAGGGCAGGATACCATGTGGATCACTACGGCCAGATCCGAGTTACATTGTCGAGGTAAGTTATGAGTACCCTTGGAATAGAAATACAAGTATTAACCTATGTGAACAGATGATGCCGCCCGAAGCATACGCAGAGACGATACCATTGTCATCGCTGGCTACGAAATTCGTTCATACAAGCCAAAACAAGATTAAACACCCAGTTACTGTGGTGAAATGGACAATAGAGGGAAGGAGATTGATAACCGGATCATCTTCTGGAGAATTTACTTTATGGAATGGACTTACATTTAATTTTGAAACGATTATGCAAGCACACGATGTTGCAATTAGGGCATGTGAATATTCACATGATGGAGATTGGTTCTTATCAGGAGATCAAGATGGATATGTTAAATATTGGCAACCAAATATGAATAATGTTAAAGTAATTACTGCCCATTCAGAATCAATAAGGGAAATATCATTCTCACCAAATGATTCAAAATTTTTAACCGCATCTGATGATGGTACACTTAAAATATGGAATTTTGATCAAGGTATAATGGAAAGAGTTTTACAAGGTCATGGATGGGATGTTAAATGTGCAGATTGGCATTCAAGATTAGGTCTTGTTGTTTCAGGATCAAAAGATCATTTAGTTAAATTTTGGGATCCAAGAACAACAAGACCATGTTTAACAACATTACATGGACATAAAAATACTGTTACAAAATGTCAATTTCAACCAACAGGTGGTGGATACCTTTTAGCAACATCATCAAGAGATCATACTGTAAGAGTATTTGATATTCGTGCAATGAAGGATTTAGTTGTTTTAAGATCAAGTGATAAAGATGTTTTATCAATTAGATGGCATCCTGTTCAATCATCACTTTTATCAACTGGTTCATATGATGGATCAATTAGTCATTTCTTTATTGATACCCTAATTTCTGATAATAATAATAATAATAATACAAGTAATAATAATTTATCACCAGCTTTTAGAATATCACATGCACATGATGCTGGTATTTTAGCACTTGATTATCATCCGTTGGGGCATATCTTATCAACTGGTTCAAATGATAGATTTACAAGATTTTGGGCAAGACCAAGACCAGGTGATGCTGTTGCATTTAAAGATCGTTATTATTTAGGTACACAACAAGCTGAAGCAATGGGTTATGGTCCACTTGGTTCAAATAATCCAAGAGCTGTTAAAAAGGCACAAGAAGAGCTTACAATTTCAAATGTCAGTCAACAGACTGGACCTATTGATCAACTTATTGAAGGTGTAGATGATGATCAACAACAAGATCAAGATGAACAGCAGGGATTAGTTGATCAGGTAATGCCTGGAATTATGCCTGGGCTTGCTTCTCTTCAACAGCCACAACAGCAGGTTATGCCGCCAGGCATGACATTTTCAAATTCAAATACAAATAATAATAATCCACCACCACCACTACCACCACCGGGATTTATATTTCCTGGCATGAAACCATCATGATATAGAATCACTACTATTAGGATAAAAATGTAATGTAAGAAAAAAAAAAAAGAAAAAAAGTTACATAATAATAATAATAATAATATATACAATTTAGATTAAACTATTTTTTCTCTCTCATAAATGACCAAAAAAATAAAGCCAAGAGAATCCAAGAAAGCTTGCAAAAATACCAATTGAACAATAAACACTTGTAATCATTAATGGTAAAAATTGAAATTTTAAACCCAAATTAAATCTATAAAAAAAATATGGTAAAAAAATTATTGGAATTAATCCAATAATATAAAGACCACTTAATCTATCTAAAAGGAAAATCCTTTTAGATTTTGGTACAGGTACAATATAATTTGACCAGGTAAAGAATGATGCACTCCATACAAATGAATAAATAACCATAATTGGAAATTCTTCAATTGTATATATTAATGGGAATAATGATATTGTTCCCGCACAAACTAATGGTATATATGCTAAAAAATATCTTCTATCCCTTAATGCCAACATACTAAATGGTATAATTACTGATAATATCGCCTTTTCATGAACGTGCCAACCAAACAAAAATGATGAAAATCCACATATTGTTAATGATCCTAAAAATCTATTAAAATTTGGCTTCATAAATAAGTATATTAATCCAGGAATTTGGGTAATTAATGTTAGAAATATTGTAAAATTTACACTAATTGTTGGTAATATTGCAGTATTTGAATCACCAATTAATCCACGTGTTGCACCACCACCACCAATACTTGATAATTCTTGTTGTTGTTGATGATGGGCCCTGAATATCTTTAATATAAAGATGAGTATTCTATCAGTGAATAAATATAATGACCAAAAATTTGGCGCCCAATATGCATGTGTTAATCCACGTGAAAATGGGAATAACCTTGATAATAATTGTGGAATTTGTTCAAGATATATAAATGGTCCAAATGCAATTGAAAACACTGTCAATACCCCAATTGACAGGTTTATTAATCGTCCCCATCTAAATAATCCAAACCCAATTGCTAATCTTTTTGGCATACAATATGCCCTTAATAGGTAAACAAAATATGCAGGTGCCAAATACAAGTAAATATGTTTAAAACATAATAAAATTGCAAAAACAATCCCACTTAGAAATAATTCACCTTGCCTTGCAAGTACTAGAGAATAAATTAATAATCCATACATTGCACCATTATATTGAAAATGAATATGATCAAGTATGAATAAATATGGTGATAATATAATTGATAATCCACTAACAAATGATGCTTGTTGAATACCTCTTGGTGTTAAATCAATATATTTTTGTAATGAAAATGCAAGAATTAATTCCGTTAAAATAACACTTGTCCTTTGAAATATTATTGTTGACCAACTTGAATATTCATTATTGGTTATTTTAACCATATCTTTATCAATTAATCTTGCAATTCCACTAAATAAATATTCCATATATGCAAAAAATGGTGGATAATCAAGTGTCCATTCTGATGTTGATTCATAATACCATCTTGATATTGGTAATGACCATGTTATAGCTAACCAATTCCTATGAACTTCAAAATCTGTTGATCGATATCCAGCAAACATGTATAATTTAAGAAACATTGATGTAATTACTGAATATATAAGAGGGTATGTTGAAAATGATGTATGTCGTGGATCATTGGTGTAGTACTTTGTACTGTCAACTCCTCCTCCTCCATCCTTTTCCACAATAACATAATCCTCGTCGTCTTCTTCTTCATTACTGCTCCCGTGTTTGGAGAACCTTACACGTTTACTAGTGCGCTGACGTTTCTTCCTTTTAGATCTTAATGCTGATACTGGGTTACTACCAGTAGTCGTCGTCACATTATTACTATTCCGTTGGCTTGTTGAACTATAATCTGGCGTATTTGTACCGCCATCACTTTCGCTTGTAATACTCACCACGTCTGCTCCGTCACCCATCTGCTGCTTCCGGGAGGGGGGGGGGGGTTGTTTTTTGGTGGTTTTCTCTCCTTTTCTTCCTTGCACAAAACAATCAAGTTGGTGATGGCGGTTGGGTTTGGTGCGGCCCAAAAAAAAAAATGTTACAACGATAACTTTTCTTCCACACTTTTTACAACGATATTTGAGCTCTCTTGTTGAAACAAAAGAAAAAAAAAAAAGAAAAGCTATATAAAATCGTATATGTATATATTTTTTTTTAAAAAAACAGGAAAAAAAAGAAAACATCAAAAAAACTATTTATCAATTCTTGGGTGGATTATAAACCAATTTTCTGTTCTTTATAGGAATCCACTTGAATCTTTTAACCCATACAGATAATGTAAATAAAGTTGCAAGTACAAGGATTACTTTTATACCAGCTCTTTTCCTTTGATCAAGTTCAGGTTCAGCAGCCCAATTCAAAAAGTTTGTTACATCTTTTGCCATTTGTGAAGTTGTAGCTGGTGTACCATCATCATATTCAACAACACCATCGAATAAAACTCTTGCCATTGCAATTCCACCATTGGCGAAATATGGATTATAATTAAGTCCAGGATTTAAGGTAACTCCTGCAGGTGGTTCATCAGGGTATCCTGTTAGAATTGAAAATATATAATCTAACCCATTTTCACGTGCTTTAACAATAACACTCAAATCTGGGGGTAAAGCTCCTTGGTTTGCAGCACGTGCAGCTTGTTCATTAGGATAAGGAGGTGGTATATGGTCAGCTAATTTTCCTGGACGTTTTTGAGGTTCTCCATTATCATCAGGGTCTGCATCATATTCATGCTCTTCAGCTAATGCTCTTGCTTCAGTATTTGTATGCGTAACTCCAACTAAAGATCTCCATGCAACTCCGTCAAGTGAATGACATGCTGAACAAACTTCTTTATAAACTTGAAATCCCCTTCGTAAACTTGCATGATCAAATCCCAAAAATGGTTGCTTTTGAGTAAATGGGTAAGATGGAGGATGAAGTCCATGTTCAGCTGCTGTCATTGCTGATGCTGGTGATACGTAAATGTGGTAATACCATGCTGCTAATCCTAGTGTACTAATAGTAGATGCAACTGCAAGTCTAGTCGACCGATTAAGCTGAAAAAAAAAAATAATGTCGTCAATTGGACTGGACTCAAAGCCACTTTAGGAAGAAGAAAAAAAAACAAAAAAACAAAAAAACTTACCTGGGTAGCATTGCTACTATTACTTGAGTAAGCCCGTTGCTAAAAAAGTAACAGAATTAAAATTAGTTTTAGCTCATAGTTTTATGAAATTTATAAACAACATACCGTGGTGCGCTTAAGGAATGCCCGGGAAAACATATTATTTTAGCAAAACACCTTTCCAGGAGGCCTTTTTTTCAAACAAACCACACACACAATCAGAGATAATATCTCTCCTTTTCTCCTTTCTATGTGAACAGTGTTAGTGTAGTGTAGTGTAGTGTTTGGTTGTACAAGAAGGATTCCCGAGTTTTGTTATTTCTCCTCCCTATGGTTGGTCTGCTTTAGTTTTTAACTTAGCTTCCCAAAAGGTTGCTTTCGATTGGCTGGAGTTACCCATTCTTCAACTGGGTTACCCGGATACAACCATGCAACAAAGAGGTTACCATCGAGATTCGAACACTGGGGAACCGAAAAGTAATGACCAACTTTCCTGGTTTTTTGCAACAATATTAAAATCATCTACTTGCTGTAGTTATAAGAGAAAAGAAAAAGGAAGGCAATCGACTTTTGATTTTTTCTTTTCAAGATGCAAAAAAAACGTTTGTATCTCTTTGTAAAGCGTGTCATCCTTATGCAGGGGCCATGCTAATCTTCTCTGTATCGTTTCAAATTGACCATATGTCCCGAAGGACAAATTGAATTAAATGTCAACTCATTGATATCAGTTAATTACATCACGTGGTAGTCACGCGCGGTCACGTGATTATAGTCCAAATACGGATACAATTCACACTTTTATAGCGATATAAGGATATCGCTAAAAATGTTCTATTTCCCCGTTTTATCAGGATACAGAAGGATTTTCAGGCTCGAGTCTGGAGATGGAGTTTTTATTATCGTGGGGCGCTTGTAGTGGTGGTTGTTATGTGAAGTGTTTGTTATTCGCAACCATGGTGATTGATCCTTTGTCTGGATCCTAGTTTGCCACGAGTTATACCCCGATCTTGATACATTTTTATATCCTGAGCTAAACCAGTGGGTTGCTTAGCTGGCGTTTCGTTTATATACCCAGAAAAACGTCCTTCATCATGTGTAAACAAAAGTCAAACCTGCAGCAAGTTATATTTATTGCATTATAGAGAACCCAGCTCATACCCACAAGTTGCTATACCTACGTCAACGTCATCAAAAATATACGAGTCCCTGAATGTTTCTTGGTCTCTAGTTTTCTTGGGTGAAAAAAAGGTGATATCGTTATCTTTGCAAGACATTTTCATTTCATACCTTTTTCTCTACAAGTAACGATTATTCCGAGATCTTTTCCTTAGATATTGAATGGGGTGGTCATTTATTTATTCTTAACAATGGGGGGTAAAATTTGCCTCTAATGGTAAATGGCTGTTTAGTACAGCATTTCTGAGAAAAAAATTTACGTATCCTAACACTTAACACTCCGGTGTATGTTATAAAGTCTGGGCGTACGAGTTACAACGAGTGCCACTATGTTGACTAAAGAGATAGTCTGAATATTATGTGATATGGTAATGGGGGCATTCTTAACAAATGTATGTGAGGAACCCAAGAGAGGCTCTGAGGTTATCATTGGATGCATGTTGACGATTAGAACTCTTGTCGCTAAACCAATGCCAGTTGTTAATAATGTTATTGGCAAGCCCTTCAATTAGATATTTGCGTTATTCCAATGATGGTTGTTTATGCGATTCTACGAGGCCAACCAAGGTCAAAGCCAAGATCATTAGAGCGGATGACACGGGGCGGGTGGCATAAAGTGCAGGTCGCAATATAGTTTCTAGTACCTTGATTGATAGACTTAAACAAAAAGGACAAGAGCACACTGGCAAACACACGAGTATGATAAGAAGACCAGACTACAAAGAAACTTTCATCCAATGGAAGAATCTCATAACGCTGTGGGGGGAGTTTCCTTGGATTTGACGCAACAGTTCTGGTCATCAAGATCAAGGCGGGGGGTTTAAGAATTAGTTGATAAATAATATTTCATAAATTTCGAAAAAAAAAAAAAAAAGGAATAAAATCATTATTAATACAAACGACACTCTTAAGATCTTATAGTATCTTGTTGCATCCGATTACCACCACCACCACCTCTTCCACCTCTATAACCACCACCCCTAGAATTAATATTATTATTTCTATAACCATTTCTATTATTCCTTTGTTGACCACCTCCACCACCTTGTTGTTGTTGCCTATTTGCTCTACCTTCAATTTGTTGAAGAATTGTATTTTGTTTAACAATATCAAGTACATCATCAGAAATTCTTAAATATTTTATATTATTCCCACGTATATAAGCACTTGATAATTTAAAAAATTTTTCACCATTAAAACTTGTTTGAATTATATTATTCATTGTTAAATTCATCCATGTATCACATGAAATTAATTGTCCATTTAATGTTTCACCTGATTTTAATTCAACTTGTATTGCATGTCCTTCTGCTGTTGTTAATAATGATAATGGAAGCTAAAAAAATAAAAAAGAATGATTTGATTTTAGTTTGTGCAACAACAGTTTACATTATAAAATATTAAAAAACCTACCATTGTTGTGTCCTGTTGGTGTTTAAATTTTAGTATGGAGGAACTTGTTCAAAAGTGAAGTTTGAATGTTTTTGGTTGCCCAGGCGATGGAATATATATGTCGATGAGCAACAACAAGAATGAAAATGTTTGTATATATGAGAAGCTGATCCAGTAGCAGATAAACTGTTTATCACGAGTAGCGAATATATCTATTAATCATTGTCGTAAAATATAATAACCTGCGAAATTGCATATCATCTAATCTGATAAAACACTTATTCTCTTCCTTCTCTTACTATATTATATACTATAAAAAACTTTTGGAATTTACTATAAACAAACTAATTCCCATTCTCATTCTCGTTTCCATTTTCACCTTCATCGACTTTTGCCTTTTTAACTGCAGGCTCTTGCGCATCATCAGCTGGCCTTTTCGCATCATTGTTGGGTTGCTTTTTATTATTTGAAGATGATGTAACTTTTGGAACCCTTTTATTATCCTTTGATTTAGTTTTAATCTCCCTAAATGCATCAAAATTCCTTCTTCTATGTTGCTTGTTGTTGTTATCATTTGATTTAGCAAATTTACCTTGAGCTGCCTTCATATCGACATAGGCTTTTTTACTCATGACTAATAATTCTTGTTGATTATTATATTTTGGTCGCTTTGTTGAATCTTCATTATTTGCTAATTCAATAAATTTATCTGCAACATGTTGATTTGCAAATTCACAAAATACTGATCCTTTAAATTTCTTGTCTTCATCACGACGTAATCTCACTTGTTTAATCTCACCAAATTGAGCAAAGAAATTCTCAATTTCAATCTGTGTTGGATCAGCTGTTGGTAAAGGTGCAATATTTTCATCATCACCATCCTTCTTGTTGTTGTCTTGCTGTTTAATTGGAAACCCTTTTGCATAAACAGATCGAAGGAATGCACTCTGTTTTTCATCCTTTGATGGTTCAACTAATGGAACTTTTCTGCGAACCATCGTTTCATCATCATTCACTTGTAATAAACTTTTTGACTTTTTTAATGCATCAACAATTACATTTAATGGTTGTTTATATTCTCTCATCCTTGCAAAACTTGCTATTACACTAATTGGAACCCATCCATCACGCTTTTGTGTTGCAAGCCATAAAAATTTATCCTTTGGAAGATTTTGATCTCCAAAATAGAATTCAACTTGGTGTAGAATTTGATTCTCAATTGTTTCTGTCATATTTTTTTTTGGTGGTTTAAAAAAAATAAAAAAGTAGAAGATTTTATTTTTATTTTTTAATTTTTTAATTTTTTTTATTTTTCTTCCTCGGTCTTAGTCCCAACTTGAGCCGCAGACATTTCCCAAGATGAGCAATCGTTATACACAGTTTATTTTATCGTTAAAAAAGTTATATATTGAATCAAAAGTTGAATACAAACGCAGGGGATGGACAGTGTTAGCTAGTTTAAAGATAAAACAAGAGGGTAGGGCAGCTCATATAATAAAAAGTAAATTCGTAGCTCCATGTCCCCCGGCTGGTGCAGTGCAGATCAGCTCTTATAGCGAGCTATGCATCACTCAGTATCTTGAGGGTTTGCTATTCTTCTTGTTGTTGTTGTTTCTGCTGAGCAAATGGTAAAACAGAATTCTCATCCTTTAATAATAAATCAACAGCATCATCAATAATAAATCCTAATGCAAGTAAAGCAGTTTCATCCATGAATTTTTGGTATCTCTTTTCCTCATTATTATTATTTGCAACATGTGCTACGTATTCGTGAATTGATGATAGTAAATTCTGTTTTTTTGTTGTTTACATAGTATTAATATCAAGTAGACGTAAAAAAAATTAAAATGAACAATACATGCTTATACCTACAGTATCTGGTAAATCAACATCTTCTGGTAATGGGATATTATCAGGAGCATTCTTTTTCCTTGATAATACTTCATCTGGTGATGCAATACGACTACCAAGAATTAAATTCCTAGGCTCATTTGGATGTTTAAACCCATAAATAGTAACCCCATCTGATATACTATCATATAGTGTGATGTCTCTTGATCTTGGTTTGTTGTCGCTGGCCATGCAATTGTAAATTAACAAAACAATTAAGAACTTGTGGGAATAATTATTTTATTTTTTATCGATGGTTACAAGTTAAAAATTATAAACAAAAAAAAACTATAACTTAGAAAACTTTCACTCTTGGGGATCAATGGGGTTAAAAGTATTTTCTGCAAGCATCGCATCAAGCTGTGCACGAATAAATGCGACTCTGTCCGGGTTAATCACCAAGTGTGTATCATCTAAATCCTAACAAAAGTAGTTTAGCCTCACTGTTAATCCAGGGGTAAGTCGAAAAATAAAAAAAATTTATTTACCTCAATTATAACATTGTGAGATTGATTATCAATTGAAATGACAAGTGCTTTAATAGAAGGGTCACTAGATAAAAAAAAAAAAAAAAAAAAAGAAAAATTGTTGTAAGCCAAAATATTAGTAATACAAAAAAAAAAGAAAACTCACCATTCAACGAGTATACCACGAACAGCTCGAGGCATTTAGTTTAGTTTGTCTTTTATCCAAGAATCTGGGTTAGCTCTTTTTTCTTGTTTTCCTTTTTGCCAGCCAGGGGTTGGGTTGTTGTGTGTGCCCCGAGGTTCTTCCCCGGGATAAGCGGGCCGGTATTGCCCAATGTTGAAAAAAAGAAATGGAAAAAAAATAAAAAAATTTAAAGTTTAGTTTGAATTCTGGGGGCACTCGGTGGTGACGACATGTAGGCATTTAATAAATTGGTAAAGAAAGGAAAAATAAAACGGACAATATTTTGTAAATAAGATCAATCAGATTAGAGTTGAAACTGGTAAATACATACAACTCACAATGTTAAAGATAATAGGGATATTATGTCAATTATTATGGATAATATCAGCTAGTGGGTTATCAATTAGTCCATCATCACCACAGGTATTGTACAAATTGAAATATATATATATAACTCTAGTAGACTAACAAAGTTACAGACAATACTACTGTCAAGACCAAACAACAACAACAACAACAATAATAAAAAAGAGGAACAAGGAGGGAAATTAATAAGACTTGGTGGATGCGATGATGACAGTGATGATGTTGTAATTATGCATGAAATGGAAAAGTCAATACAGCATCAACAAGAATTATCAAGATTCAAACATGACTGGTGGTATAATGGTGTAATTAAGCATGAAATCGTCGACAACATGTCAAACCCACAACAAGGACAAAAATCTATACCATTTGTTTCACAATCATGTATTCTCGACGGATTATGGCCATTACTTTTTAATATTTTATTACCCATTTTAATTGGAGTCATTGCTGGTAGTTTATTCGTTTTATTTGCAGTTACAATCTCTGAATTTATTTTATATTTTTTCCCTCAATAATGGTTTATTTAATTATATTTTCTTTTTGCACTTGAAGAGTAGAAAGAAAAGAAAAAAAAAGAAAAGATTTACGAATATTTGCATAGTTATATTATAATAATAATAATAATAATAATAATAAGAATTAATTCAAGAAATCACCAGAACTTTCCTCATCACCATCACCAATATCACCAGATAATTTTGTTAAATTTTCAGTTATATCAAGTATTGTCATTTGTTCAATAACATCTTTAATTGCATTTCCAATATAAATAAAATCAGAATCATCAAGATAAATTTGTCCACATACTCTTGCCCATAATTTACCAGAATGAAAAATTGTTGGTATAAATGTATGATATTGTGTTTTTAATGCTTGATGAAAATCTGGTAATTGTGAATATAATTTTTTTGGTATTGGTATTTCAATCATACTCATTGGAGAATTTGAATTATTATTCTCTAATATTGATGATTTCAGTATTTGTCCAATTAATTTTGCACCAATTTTGGCAACATCTCTACAATATCTTGTAATATTTTCTTCACCACCACAAACATCCCTTCTAAAATCAAGTGCTGCATCAACTGCTAAATAATTACTCATATCAGTACTTGAAGTCCATTCAAATTCTGCAGAGAATAATGAATCACTTTGAAATTTTTCAAATACTGTCCTTTTCGCTGTTGTAATATTTTCAGAAGACCTCCTATCTTGTATTGAATAGTAATTTGCTGATATTGGCATTGAATGAATTTTTGATTGATGCTTTTTATCAACATATAATAATCCACATGGTCTAGGGGCATATAACCATTTATGAAGATTACATGTAATAAAATCAGGTTTTAAACTTGATATATCTAAATCAATCATTCCAATTCCATGTGCCCCATCAATCATACTCAAAACGTTATATTTTTTACAAACATCAACAAGTTGATAATATGGTAATTCAATACTTGGCATTGATGAAACAAGATCAAATACTGCCATTTTGCAATTTGAATTATTCCTCAATTGATAATCCAATAAATTAACAATTTCTTCATTTGTAATGGGCAATTCAATATCAATTTTAACAAGTTCAACACCAAATGAATCATGAAGAAATTCCAAGGTCTTTTCACATGCTTCATAAATAATACTAAAGTAGACAATTGAGTCTTGCTTTGTCCACTTGAGGCTTCGAACAACCGTATTAACCCCTGTAGATGCATTTGGAATCATCACCAAATCATCAAAATCTTGCACTTTTATCAAATTTGCAACTCTTTTCCTTACTCTATTCAATGGGTTAATATATGATTGTCGAAGGAAAAAATCTGGATACTCTTCCTGTTGATCTTGCCATAATCTTTTCGCTTCAATAACTTGTTTAGGTGCTGATCCAAATCCACCATGGTTCATATTCAGATATTCAGGAGCAAATGGGAAATATCGACGGAATTTCCGCCCAAATGATGGTTGTTGACTTTGTCTATTGTGGTCTGTCATTATTGTTGTTGTTGTTATCGTAAAAGGGGGGGGAGCAGTGGTGATGAAGGTCAACAACACCAAAAGACGACCATTTCCTCCCCAACATTACAATTTAATATAAAAGAAAAATGCCAAAGAAACATCATGAGATATTGACAAATGCTGTCATGACGTGATTATGAAGCAGTTTAAATAAAAAAAAAATGAGAAAAAAAAAAAGTGGCTGGCAAAACGCTAGCCAAAGGTTTCTTCTTAGTCGCCCTTCAGACCATCAACTTGGCCAGTCGAGGGACTTGTTGTTCTATTTTTAGAACCAAAATGTGTGGCTGATATAGATATTTTACCCATACTTATTGAACCGTAACACTACGAAAGACACACATTAAACAGACTGTAGTTTCAAACCAAGATCGTATCATATCGTAAAGAATCGTCGTGGGTATCAGATCAGGACGAGGCACGAATTTTCTACAAGTGGTTTACAACACCATAAATCACCATCATCAAATGTTGGTGGTGGGTTCTCGATATATATATATATAAACATCACACGCGCTGTCGACAATGGACGACAAACTACACATTAAATACTTTGAACGGCATCTTGTATATCCACTTCCTGAGCAATATATTTCACTAGAAAGCCAGAGAATCTCATTAGGATATTTTTGTATTGGAGGATTATCATTATTGAATAAAGATAATAATAAACTAATAAAGGAGAATAAAAAGGATTGGATTAAATGGATATACTCACTTGAAGATGTCTTCAATACTGGAGGATTTTATGGATCACCAAGTCAGAATTATACAAATATTGCATCTACATTCTTTGCAATTTCAACCCTGTCAATGCTTGATGATCCTCTTGAAAAGTTGCATGTCGACAAGTTGATGGATTTTTTAATCAATTGTCAGACAAGTAATGGAATGTTTTGTCCATCTATTCAAGGGGGTGAAGACGATTTGAGATATACTTATTGTGCAATTGCTATTCGATACATGATACCAATTAAATACCCAGCTAAAAATGATATCAATCTCCTTGATACGCAGAATTACATAAAGTCATGTCAGAATTACGATGGTGGGATGGGCAATGGTCCATATCAAGAGTCACACGCTGGATTGACCTTTTGTGGTATTGCAGCGCTTGGTCTAATTGACTTGATTATGGGCAATACTAGTGGTGTTGTTGACCGTGACGCAGCTATTAAATACTTGACTTCATTGCAATCAGATAATGGAGGATTCTGTGGAAGGCCAAATAAACCATGTGATTCATGTTATTCACTATGGTCTTCAAATGCACTCAAAATACTATCACCATTCAATCAATTATGGAATCAAAAACTAAATTGCAAATTCTTGATATCAAATACTCAATGCAGACTTACTGGTGGGTTCTCAAAACTCCCCTCTGATAATAATAATAATAATACCCCTGACCCACTACATTCCTACTTGTCAATATGTGCAATACGCTCAAATCAAATTGATCCCTTCTTTGTCATTCCGAAATAATAATAAAAAAATAATTATTTTATGGGCTTTGAACGTATATTCTGATATTTTATTTATTTATATTTATATATATATATATATATAGAGAGATTCTAATTAAAAAAAAAGAAATTTATAACTTATAAATTTTTTACTTTACAAAGTTAAGACCCTTTGCGATATTCTTCTTAAGATCAGCCTTTGCAGTCTCAAGTAATTTAGTCTCGTATTCATTAATTTTACCCAAATCATGAACTTTTTCAATTCCATTCTTGCCTAATGTAACTGGAGATGAAAAGAATTCAATTCCTTCAGATTTAAATAATGGTGAATCAACAAATGTACATTCAACAATACCCTTTTCACCACCAAGCCCCTTTAAAAGTGATGTTGTAAATCTTGAACCTGCTTGAGCCATTGAAAGTGTTGCTGATCCTGCACCATCTTTTGCCTTTACAACTTCATCACCACCAAATTGAATTCTATGGACAAGTGCATCACGATCACTTCCACTAATATCAGGATGTGATGATTGTGATAAAAGTGGTACAATTGTGTGTCCAGAATGTCCACCAACAACTGGTACCTTTTCGTTTGCTGGATCAGTCTTTTCAAGTTGTGAAATAAATCTTGAAGATCTTAAAACGTCTAATGTTGTTACCCCAAATAACTTGTTGGCATCGTATATACCCTTTGACTTGAATACTTCAGATACAATTGGAACTGTTGAATTAACAGGATTTGCAATTACTGCAACTAATGCCTTTGGAGCATTCTCTGCAACAGCCTTTGCCAAATCACGGACAATTGATGCATTTGTGTTAAATAAGTCATCACGGGTCATTCCTGGTTTACGTGGTACACCTGCAGGGATCACGACAATGTCAGATCCTGAAAGTGCCTTTGCAAGTCCATTATCATCAGGAAGATATCCGGTAACTTCAGATTTTGTAGGGATATGGCTGACATCTGCAGCAACACCAGGTGATCCCTTTAAATCGTAAAGGGCCAACTTGGTAACGTCATGGTTAAGCTTGAGCAATAAACTCAATGGCTGTCCAATACCACCAGCAGCACCCAAAATTGTAACCTTATAAGCAGTTGATGCGCATGCTGAGAAGGATCTCTGCTGTACAAAGGGACGAACAGCGGCTGTAGCAAATCTGAATGGCATTATTTTTTCTTGTTAAAAAGTTTTGGTTTGGTGGAGATGGAAGATGGACAAAGGAAAACTGGGGTCCCCGTTTCCCTCTTATATCATTTGTCGAGGGGAGTAATGGAACAAAAAGCCGACCAATCCGGCCATTACTTGGTTACCCTCCTGGTTTACAACGATATCGGTATATGACTTTTTTTCTTCTTTTTGAAGTCTGCACGTGACCAGTAGGTTCTATTCACGTGCATCCTTGCTTCACACTCAGTCATTTATGGACCTGTAATTACAAGACAAACGAGTTCTTTTGGGGTCAGCCAAGTCCTCGGTATACGTTCGGGCTTGATCTTGTGTGTTGTGTACGGTGGCAGCTAAAAAAGTACACCCCCCCCCTATCGTATGGTAGCAATGCGTGGTTAACATATTTGCATTTTGCACATATATTTAATATATCTGCAAACATGTAATTGGGTCTTGAAATTGTCGACAAAAGACTGTTCCGAGTGCGCAGTTGTAAAGTATGGCTCCCGAGTCAGGGATTAAGATAGTTTCCTCTACCCGTTTGTTTGAGACCGAATGTCCTACATTGTTAGCAACACTAACGAAAACTAGTCCATGTTCTTGATTGCAGGACAGTCTTTTTACCCAGTGCTCCAGTTTGTGACAATAATGATACTCATCGGATTTCTTCTGATTGCAAACGTAATTCGCGGAACCTTGCATCACGTTGTTCTCAACACACCAATTCCGAGCGTACAGCATTGTTTCCAGAGATAGATTGCCGTCTGATTGGTCAAACCACATTACCTAAGCCCTTTGAAAGACCTCGTATAGCTAACTAAGTGAAGAGGTTGAAAAAACAGTACGCAAGGCCGAGTCTACCCTGTCACCTTACGAGGCACAAATATACCAACTTATTGCAGACCCACCGTTAGCGCAAATAGTGCATTTGGTCTTAACTTTTTTTGTACAAAGTGCCCAAGATACCTTGAGCAAGATTTATAACTTTTTCAACATTACCGCTTGAAGGCGGAGTCATATTTGTCAAAGTCCTCGAAATCATAGTACAAAGATTTCTCCTTTTTGTAACAATCTTTTGATATATCTGGAACCTCTATTGATTTTGGTTCCTTTAACTTATACCGAACGCCCTTTGAGTGTAGGCCAGTGGTATATCTGGACGACATATTGATATTTTCGACAACCAAAGAACAACATTCGGGAGATACCAATGGATCAGCGGGGTTCCAGAAGCGATTTAAGATCTATTCAATCGCATTTTCCATATCAGCCATTCTTTGCGCAAATATTAGCCTTAAACCATCTTGAGCCGGAAGCGGATACTAGTCCTGTACAGCTTTTTGAGGGCGGTACTCTGCACATTAGTGTTTGACGGGTATAGAACGCGATAAGAGTCAATTAAAGAGCAAGAACGAATTAGAGAAGATAGCCTCCGTAGAAGGGGCCCGGTGGTGTGCTGATGCAGGAAGGCAAACCTGTTGCATATGAAACAAAAAAAAAAGACTAGATAAACATATGACCGCGAATTATATGCTGTCTATTACTGTTTAAAAAAGGTAGCGATCCTTTCAGGTAGACGACAAGATTGGATATCCAATGAGGTATTAAGGGAAAGAAACCTTTGTTACCATCTGCTTATCTCGTCCAGGTAGCGGAGATCAACATGATGGGAGGGGAGAACTGCATGGCCTTGTCATCACAGCAAGGTACGCTGATTGACTGTGATGATACTCTGGAGATACCACTGAGTAGTCGTCTCAATACGACCGACGTTGGTTCGATCGTTGTCCAGATGCTCGTGAAGTGGCGCAAAGCAAATAGCCATTGGGATGAGGAGTGCTTTTCTTTGTACAGAGAAAGTCGAGGAAGATATAATAGTCGAAATGGTTGTTATGTTGTCAAGTTACTTAGGGTCAGGAGGAACCAAAAAAGATTATTTGCAAATCAAATTGAAATCAGAACTTGTTGGACATGGAGGCAATACAGGGATAGAGATTCTAATTACAAGACTAAATACACTATTGCCTTCCCATCAGATCAGTCAGTTCAGGATGAGTACAGACAAGAAGTTGTTATATGAGATCGGCTTCAACACCTGCAGTGTTTGTTTTGATACTTGGATATATTTTCAAGCCCAACCCAAGCCCTGCATTGTGAGATTTGATAGGTAGAGGTCGATGCTTATTAAACTCGGTGTGGTAAGGGAATTAACAAGGTCTATCTATCTGAATATAAAATCTCCATGTGCATCATTAAAAAGAAATAAAGAAATCAATATTTTGGGATCGCCAATGCAAATAAAGGGTAAATGGTATTAGCCATTCAATTCTATTGGGCAATAATCTGAAATTTTCAGCAGCAGCACCTACGAGATAGTGAAAAACAAGAAATGTTAATTCAAGTTATTAAAATTCAACCAAAGTATCTAATAATATAATAAAAGGCAACAAGGGTTAAAATAACACCAATAATGAACCCCCATTTATCTTGATAAGCTCTCCTTTCAATATAATGAATAGTTTCATTTGAAATACCAAGTGTATTTGCAGTTGAATAAATTTTCATTTGGGTTGATTTAATAATTTGCTTTTGTTGAATAATATCATTCAATACTGTACGACCAGTTTCTAAAAATTCATCAAGTTGATTTGATGTTTGATTTATAAATCCTGCTTCATTATTATTATTATTATTATTATTGTATGGATTCTCTAAATTATCATCAGTACGAGCATTAACTCTTCTTCCAAGTAATTCATGTCGATTATTCTCATTTTGCCTATTAATTAATTGATCTCTATCATTTTTTAGGTTTGTTAATTGTAATTTAAATTCTTTTAATTCAATTCTAAAATTTTTTATTCTTTCATTTGCCTTTTCACGCTTTTCAACAATTAATTCCTTATTTAATAATACTTGATATTCTTCAATTGTACGTGTAAAACTTGATAATGTTGCAGATATTTGTCCTTGTTGTCCTAATGATGTTGGATTAGCTGCTAATAATTCAAGATCTTTACGAATTTGTTGCGATTGTCTCAATGCATGGTTAAATGCTGCATTCATTGTACGCGGGGGGGAGGGAGGCAACAAAAAAAAAAAAAGGTTGGTGATGGTGGGAGGAGGGAATAATTATACGTGTTTAATGCAAATTAGAAACAAAACTACAGAAACAAAAACTAAACAGAAAACAATCAAGAAGAAGCATACTTGCGTGAGATGACAATGTCAGCCAGTACATAAATAGCAATAGAAATTCCAGCTATAATCCCAGTTTGTTGATCAAGTCTTCCAGCTCGATGTCGTTCAGCTAGGATAGATGACGCAGCAACAAGTCCTGTAATTCCAAATACGATATTCGTTGTTGCAATAGGATGTTGTTGAATAGTTTCATTTATTTTACGTGCTTCATCTGATGCTCGTTTTCCTACATATTGTCTTGCCTTTGTTACTTTATCTGCAAGTGCTTTCTTGTTTTTGTTTTTCTCCTCTTGTTGTTCTTCGTGAGGTAAGGGAGGATTATTCTTGATTGATTTCTTTGATGGTGCTGGACCTGTTGGTGGTGATGGTGGTGCTTCATTGCTTACTTGGACCTTTTCACTGTGAGCTTCTGACTTGTGAGCTAGTTCTGGTCCTGGTGGTGGAACTGCATCTTTAGCTGGTTGAGGAGTATCTGGCTGAGCTGCTTCTGCATACGATGACATGGTTCGTGGTTATGGTGTTTGGTGATGATGATGATGGTGGTTGGTTGGTTTGGTTGTGGGGGAAATTCTCGTTGAGGCGGAGGAGAGGAAAGAAAATCTGACGCGGGATATTGACGTCATCTACAACGATATATTTATATTTATATAACGATAAAATCTATATATCTTTTTATATGTACAACAGGGGTGGATGGTTCTATTTATATATTTATATATAGTCTCTCATCATGATGGAGTAGTAGTAGCAGTAGTATCCTCACTCTTTACCTCATCACTATCATCGCCTCGTAGTTCCTCACTGTAAACTTCTGGATGATCTCTAAAACAATCTTGCATCCCTTTGAACTTTTCAATACAATCGACTCCCTTTGGCTCTTGTTGACTAAATACAAAACAACTGAATGCCTCTTTAAATTCTGGTCCACATGGTCCATGAGCCATACCACCAAGACATGGACAATCCCAGTTAATCTCTCCAGTTTCTGGATTGAATGCACCTGATTGATCTTGTTCTTGTTCTTGTTCTTCTTCAACTGCAACAAATTCAGGAACATCGTCATTGGAATCATCAGTTAGAATAACCTCTCCAACTGGCTCCTTTTTTTTACTCTCCAACGGCACCTCCTTCTTCTCCTTGTTACCCTCCACTTCAATAAATTCAACAATACCATCGTTGGAATCATCAGCTAAAACAACTTGTTCAACTTGTTCAACTGGCTCAGTGGTCGCCGCCTCCTCCAATGGTTCTTCTCCAATAAGTGACGTGACAATAACTTCTTCATCACGCTCCTCAGGTGTAGTCTCTGTATCATTACGGATCATGTTGCCATTGTAATAATTGTTGAATACTAATAGACTAGTACCAATCAGACCCACACCTAGTCCAACATTTCGACCACTCATCATCACCATCCTTCTACTACCACCACCAGTACTCATCATCCTCCTATTTAATGCAGTTCCAACTATGCGCCGCCATATATATCTATTCCTTGTCACTGATGCTCTCATTTTTTCTGTCTCCTTTGGTGGTTGTTTTTGGAATGAAAATGAAAATGAAATTAAAATTAAAATTTTGGAGTCTGACTAATCAGATTTTATTTTCCCAATCAACAAAACTCCAAACTAAACAACCAAAGTTCGGTTATCATTCATTATATTATGGCCAGGGAAATCAATCTCGATGAGCTCTTTACCAAACAACAACAAGAATCATCAAATAATAGAATATCAGCTTTAATTGTACTCAATAGACCAATTGAAAATATCAACCAATTTGAATCAATTTGGAATAAAACAAGTATACACTTATTTGCAGATGGTGGTGCAAATCGTGTTTATGATTTAATGAAAAAATTAAATCGATTAAATGATTTTATTCCAAATTATTTAACTGGTGATTTTGATAGTTTAAGGAATGACGTTTTAGATTTTTATAAAAAAAATGAAAAGACAAATATTGTAAAGAGACCATCACAATATCAAACAGATTTTGGTAAATGTATTGATATCTTATTAGAGAATTATAATGATGATAATAATAATATTGATATTATTGCAATTGGTGCACTTGGTGGTCGTGTTGATCAATCATTTCATAGTATATTTCAACTATATCAACAACCACCAAATATTAACTTGTATTTATTCAATAGTGAATCATTAACATTCTTATTGCAAACTGGTGAATCAGTTATACATTGTCCACTGAATCATTTAGGTCCCACATGTGGAATTATACCAGTAGGATTCAATGATACAATAATTTCAACCAATGGACTCAGATGGGATGTCACTGATTGGCAAACATGCTTTCAAACTCAAGTCAGTACAAATAACATTCTTGATAATGAGTCTGTATGGGTTAAATCAAATAGACCAATTGTGTTTACTGTAGAGATTCGCAAGAAATGATAGAGATAGATATAGAATTCTTAACAACAACGCCATGCTCCTGTCGTATTATTGGTTTCATTATTTATTAAATCAAAATCAACAACTCTTGTCGTATTTGCAATACCAATTCGCGCACGATCACGTACCATTTCAGCAGCTCTAATAAAAACTGCATCAATACCAATATTATTCTTTGCACTCGTTTCAAAGAAATCTGTTGAATTATCATTCATATAATTACCAAATTCTTTAATCGCATAATGACTATTAACTTGTTTTGGTTCAATCGTTGATGATGTATGAAATTTATCAAGTGCTTGAGTTTTATCAATCTTATTTCCAACAAGTATTATACCTGGATTAATCACATGGGAATATTTTATAAAATTATCAACAATCTTCTTTAACCGGTTGAAAGATTCTAAATTGCATACATCATATACAAATATTCCAACATCACCACCACGATAAAATGCATTACTCATTGCATTAAACCTTTCTTGCCCCGCTGTATCCCATATTTGTAATTTTATATCCTCTCCTGTTTGTAAATGAACTTGTTTAGTCATAAAATCTCCACCAACTGTTGCACGATATGCTGATGAAAATACTTGCATCATATATTGACTTCGAAGTGATGTTTTACCAACACTCTGATCTCCAAGTATCAAGACTTTTCCAATAATATTCTGGTTATTCTCATTGTCCATCTCTCTCTCTCTCTTGATCCCCTTCTTCCCTTTGGTGTTGTGTTTGTCCCAAAACAATGGATCATCATCACCAACTCGCAGTCCAAGAGATCGACCAATTTATACGTGAATTCAATGATCCTGATTTCCTCAATAATGTCATAGCTATAGATGAAGATCACCTCCGTGTCAATACACTTGAGGATAAGTGGTTTGATATCTACATTTCATCACAAGGTTGGCAGGTAAGCCCTCCCTTTCTTCCTTAAAAACGAGTTATAATAATAAATTTGAGAAATTAATCATAATAATTTTTTTTTTCTTTCTTTCCTATCACACTATAATAGATAACGCAACCACCATCAGCAGCAGCAGCAACATTTGAGACTTCTCATGCAATGCTATGCACAATTTCACCACAATTTAGAATTGCCTGGAATGAAAAATTAGTCCAGGCCGTGAGAGATAGACTAGTCTAAAACACAAGTGAAAAATGAAAAAAAAAAAAAAAAAAAAAAAAAAAAAAAATTTTTCTTGATGAAAAACTCCTCATTCTTGTCCATATAGCGCAGTTTCAACTGCTTGACTCAATGTATTATTACTTTCTTGTGATTCCTGCTCTTGTTGTTGTTGTTGTCTGTAAATATGATTAGCATTACTCATAATATCACCACCACCATCATGACTAGCACTATCATTATTATTCTTTCCACGCTCAAAATCAAGAATAAATCTTTTCAATTGTGCACGCTCATCTGCTTGTGCTTGCTTCCTTTGTGAAACTGATATCGCAAATACTGAATCTGATGGTACATTTATTTGTTGAATTTGAATATTTTTCCTCGTTGATGATCTATTCAAGAATCTAAATTTCATTTTACCACCACTCTCAATATCAGATCCTCCTGATGATACTACTGCTTGTCCATCATCATCATTATTACTACTACTATTACTAGTAGATGGTCCAGGTAATGGTAATGCACCATCACTAACTTTTTCAAATTGTCGTGAATTAATTCCTTCATTAATCATCCTTGCTAAATCACGATCAAAATCTCCTTCATGATCTGTAAATTCTAATTCTTCTGCCAATCTTTGCTCTTCCAATAATTTTCTCTCTCTTTCCCTTTCCCTTTCTTGTTGTAATTGTTGCATTCTTTCTGCCTCTAATTGTGCACTATAATCAAATTTCCTTGACCTCGAATACTCTTGTGATTCTGAATGCTGAAATCGATCACCCGATACTGATATTGGCTCTGGACTTGGTGATGGTTCTCTTTTACTTTGTGGTATACTTGCTTGTGATTGATCAGTAGTCGTCATCCCCCGCATTAATGATTCAACAGCTGATTCATAATCTTGTGCAATCTCATTATTATCAACCCATGGTACAACATCTAAAACATCACTCATTGCAAATTCAATATCCATTGATGGTGGTTGAATTTTACATCTGTAATAATATTGAAAAAATCTTTCAAATAATTCCAATTCTTGCCATGATTCTTGACTTAATTTTTTTCCTCCAATTTGTAATATCGTTGTAATTAATCTTACACGAAAATAATCATCTGGTACATCAAGTGGATTAAATAATTCACGACTTGGTCTTCCAAATGGATATCCTGCAGATATTATTGTATACATTGTATCCAACATAACTTTACTTGATTCAATCATACCTTGTACATAAAGATGTGCTAAATATAATACCTGTGCAATTCTTCTTTGATTAAAACTAAAAATATTCGTTTCAATCCCTAAAACAATTTGATGAATCACATCATCAACAACAAAAATACCAAAATCTCCATGATATCTTGATAATGCTTTGACTATTCTCGCAATTAATGGTAAATGAGTATGTTGTACTTTCCATACTTTAGTAAATACTTTGCGTAATCCAACAATTGTATCATGATTTTTCCAATCCAATTTTCGCAATTTATTAATAATAATATTTATATTCTTTTCATTCAAGTCATGATAAATCAACTTTATAATATACTTTTCCACAATTGGTCTTTGTTTCTTTTCAATTGCTATAATTTCAGGTGGATCAACATAAAATAATGCATTATCAAGCATACTCCTTTCACGATAATCTAAATCTGACCTTTTCCTTTTAGCAATTTCAAGAAATTGATCAAATACTTCTTTTGTTTCTGATTTCCTCGCTAAATATCTTCCACAACTTTCAAGTAATGTACATAAATTATCAACATTTCTTGAATTTAATTCTTCAACAAGCATCTTGATTGTATGAAGAATTACATGTGATGGTACAAGACCAAATTTTGTTAATTCTCCTAAATATTTAACATTCCCTGATCTAACAAATGTTAATCCTGCATGATTATTCTTTTTACGCCTTTGTAAATAACGAAATTTATCATCAAGGTATGAAACAAGTGTATCAGCAATTTGTGGATAATATCGACTTAATATTGCTGTTAATCTCGCATAATATGGTATCACATCTTGTCGATTAGGTGGTACATCTGCAAGTACAAGTAAAAGTCTATTACGACCATGCTTGGAATTCACTTGAGCAAAATCAACTGCAATTTCATCAATCATTTCCCGATTCGGTAGATCCTTGAGTCGAATCAGAATTGCATCAAGTCGTGCTTTAGATGCACCTGACTGTTGTGGCTGTTGTTGCTCCTGTTGTTGTTGCTCTTGTTGATCACTAGACAATTCTAATGATGGAGGTTTATCTTCTTGATCTTTCTCTGTACTACTTGATTGCCGAGACCTTTGAGTAAATTCTTGAATTACTCGTTGAGTAATTGTATCCTTATTAACAGCTTCACGTCGTGATTGTTGTTGAGCTGATGCTAAAAGTTGTGGGTCAACTCTAGTCTGCAAGTCAATAATATCCTCATAAAATCTTCGTTCATCTTCATCATTCCATAAATCCTTCTTTTGTCCTGTAGATGATGAATTAGTTGTAATACCATTCTCTGTTCCTGGTTCATCTCCTGATATATCTTGTTCAACATTATCAACATTAACCAAGTTTAAACCCAACCCCTCTGCAAGTGTACGTGCATTAGCAGTCAATTTATCGAGAGCTTTTATCCGATTATCTAGTTGAGCTTGTCGATCTTCAAGAATCATACCTGTACGGATAAAAGCATTCTGATTTGATGCAACTTGTCGATTAACACTCTGTGATTCTTTTAAAATATATAATTGAAGTAATTCATTATAATCAAACAGGATCGAATAAAACTTTTTCCGCACACCAACTCCTACATAGGGATTGTTGGATTCAACATCATCAATCGAGTTGAGACCCAGTAATTTACCAAAATGTTTAACCACAGTAACTGCCAAAGGTAAATAATCAAAGTCTTTATCATTTAACAACAGCATATTCAAACATTCGATAGGAATAATTTCAGTTTCAACATTTGACGCACGCTTTTCTTGTGATGATGAGGATTGCTTTTTAGGTGTTGAAATACCACTATTATCAGGAGCCAACTGTGTCACATCAGCAGTTGTGCGGAGAATACCCACAAGCCATAATTCAATAGCAATTCGAATCAAAGCTCGTTGTTTAGAAAGTCGTGCCGAAAACTCCTTGTCACTTTGATCCGGTGGCATCGCTGCCAATATAGATTTAGGAATTGGTTGAATATTCTCCAGAATGAATAGTGACACATGAGGTGTAAAGGACCAGTTGAACCGTTCATGCAGAGCAGATATAACTTCAACAGCAGCATCAATATCGGCACTTACTTTACACTTCAAGAGTCCCTCACAAACAGCACTCGTAAGTTCCTGAAGGTACTTTTCTAAAGATAATGAGCCAATATCGCTGACAAGGCCCGCCTGATTTTCGGCATTAAGAGAGAGTCTAAGCCGACGAATAAACCCAGTATTGCGCTTTAAACTCGAGTCAAGATTCTCCTGGGTCGGGAATACATCTAAAACAGATTCTTAGCTGAAGATCATCCACACAATATCTCTCTCTGATTATTCTTACCTGTAGATTTCTTCCAAGCTGCAGCGTTTAGCTGGCGTAAATGGAGTCTTCGATCTTCACCAGGTACTCCCTATATATGAAAAGATTCTTAGCATTTCCCGACACAAAAAAGAAAGCAAATCCAAAAGAAAAAAAATCCACAAACCTCCATGCCTTTATCCAGATCAAAAACTTGGTGGTGATGTTTTGGAGATGGGAATCCTCCCATTTCAGCAAAGAAATTTCTCCATCAAAACGCCGTCTCTCCCCTCCATCATCTCGTTACAAAAACAGGGAAAATATGGCTGGTAAAAGGGGTTCGGGTGGATCTAAACACAATCCTCGTTCATCTTCATCCTCTTCGAGCTTGAATTCTCCGTCTAAACACACCACCAGTCACAAGAGCGGGAACTCCATCAGCAATAATAATAATAATAATAGTAATAGTAATAATAGTAATAATAATCACAATTCAGTGTCCAATGGATCTTCCAAGGTGAGTTAGATGGCGGTCTTTTTATTTCATCAACTTTATACTAATTTTTTATCGTTATTTGTGCAGCAGATATCAGAAAGGCAAAAGAAACTACACAGCTTTTATGTCCGTGCAATATGGAGTATAGTAATGCTAGCAGCATTCTTCGGCATTTTAGCTGCCGGACATACCACAGTTATGGCAATGATTGGCCTTTTACAGATTCAAGTGTTTAGGGAAGTTATAAATATCACATCTGTTGCTGCGAAATCAAGGGACCTAGGTTATTCAAAGGGCATCAACTGGTACTTTTTAGTATGCAGTTGTTATTATTTGGCACTCGATAATATTATCTTTTACTTCCGCCAGTATATCTTGGTCAATCCATACTTGGCTCCAATTGCGACTCACCATCGATTTATTTCTTATTGTCTCTATATATTTGGATTTGTTGCCTATGTAACTAATTTGCGTCCTGGACAGTATCGATTTCAAATGATGCAGTTTTGCGTCACCCATATGACATTATTAATGGTTGTATTCCAAGCTTATTATGTGTACAAGAATATCTTTGCAGGGTTATTTTGGTTTGTCATGCCTGTTTCACTGGTTATTGTCAATGATATCTTTGCTTATTTGTGTGGTATCACTTTTGGAAAGCATCCTCTCATTGCTTTATCTCCAAAAAAGACCGTTGAAGGATTCGTGGGAGCATGGATCTCCACAGCTTTTGGCAGTTTCCTCCTTTGTCACCTGCTAATCAAGTATAAATACATGATATGTCCAGTCAATGACCTCAAAGTCAATATCTTTAGTGGATTGGATTGTACACCTGACCCTGTCTTTGTCGCTCAGACCTACACTTTGCCATTTGCTAAATTACTTAATTTTAGCAACACGATCCAAATTGCTCCCATTTACTTCCATGTTGCAGTACTTGCAACATTTGCTTCATTGATTGCTCCATTTGGTGGATTCTTCGCATCAGGGCTTAAACGTGCCTTCAAAATTAAAGATTTCGGTGATACAATCCCTGGACATGGTGGTGTTACAGATCGGGTTGATTGCCAATTTCTCATGGGTTTCTTTACTTATATATACTATGATACCTTTATATCTAATGAACATGCTAATGTTGGAGCTATCTTACAACTTGTGATTCAAAGTTTAACTGGTCCAGAACTTATTCAACTCACTTCTCTTCTTCACCGGTACCTTGTCAACCAGGGACTTGTTGATGAATCTGTCTACTCCTGTCTAGCAGAGCATCTACCACCGCAAGACTTTTCTACCTTTTCAGTTGCTTCTTAAAGTTACCAAGAAGGAGGTTCTCACCTCAACAGCACGTCCCTCCCTTTTAAATTCTTTTTTTTTTTTTTGTTTCTGCCTTCAACAGCGAGAAGGAACTGAAGTTGTCTTACATGTAATAAAAATGTTTGGAGTAGAGTTAATTGGACACGGGAAGAAAAAAAAATAAAATAAAATATTTAATTTCTATTGTTTTCAAATCATCGTATATACAAAACAAGACCGAAATCTACAGAAAAGTAACATCCCGCCATCCCCTGGCTCCGCTCCAAAAAAAAAAAAAAGGAATAGAAATTAAAGAAGAAAAAACTCTATCTCTTATTAGAGGATATTCCAAGAATCTTCACAGCCATGACAAAACTTTGAGCAAGCAACAGAAGCAGAGAGAGAATATTCAGAGACACCAATCTTTTGATCAACAAATTGATCAGCGAAATTATCTTGACCTCTAGCCATAGCACCAACAAATACACAAATACTCTCATCATCATCAAGTTCATTTACATAATCAGAAACTCTCACAACTGGAGCATCAAAACTTAGTGTCACTTTACGACATTTTGTAGGTAAATGATCAGTAATTGGATTTTTTATCACTTTTAGAAGTTTCTCTTGTGAATTAACTGAACGAATTGAAAGTTTATGAAGTAATTGAACCATAAGACCTGAAAATCGTTTAAATGTTCTTGGAATTCGAACAGATGGATTAATTTCAATCAATACTCCACGCGCTGTATGAATATATACTTGAAGTTTCCCTGCTTTATTAATAGGAGAATCCAATAATGTTAACAAGCATTGATGAGTAATATCTGGCCTTGCATCAGCAATATCTCGGCTCATCCTCTTTAATAACCCTTGATGATCATCACAATTAAGTAATGCATACTTGTCATCATTCGCGCCATATTTGGATGGTACTTTATGTGTTTCAAGACTTGCTTGACTCAATACAACAATTAATCGTTGAGAATCTCGATCTACTGATGATATTGGTCGTGGTATAGATGGTACAAGACTTGGTGGTGGACATGATTGCGTCCTCATTCGCGGATTCGACCGTGTAGCTTTTGGCATTGTGTATTAAATAGTAAATTTTGAAGAACAAGGTGGAAATTGGATCGGATCTCTTTTTTTTTTGGCGGTGAGGTTTTTTTTTTTTTTTTTTTTTTTTTTCTTTCCCGGACCAAACCTAAAAGGGCTGTAATCTGATTAGATCTTAATCTCCCAAAAGATAATCTTATTATTATTTGCAAAACCAACTGCAGTAATAATAATAAACACCATTTTCGAATGAATGAGCAAGAGGACGACGACGACGATTTCTTCAATGATTTGGATCAGGAGGAGCTTGCTGAATTGGATGATCTAGACCGATCTTATGCAGCAGCAACGCAGCCAAAGTCTGTTGATATCAAAGGAATAACCAACAACAACAACAAGAATAATAACGCTTTAGATCTGGAAAGCAGACTCAAGATCAAGACTGATGAGTTACAACGCGCAGTTGGAGAGATCCACGTGGTACGAGGGAAATTGGATCAACTGAGGCGACAACGGGATCAGGAAACTACAAGGCTTTGTGGAGAATTAGAGACACAAACTGAACGGTATCGAAATCAATTACAACAATTACAAAAGACAGTTGATCGAATGAATACGGAATCAAGTTTTATGAAACGAGAACTACAAGATGTAACACAGCGGTATTCATTGTTAGCCAATAAAAGACTCGGTACAAATATTACTCGTTCCCCAAGTCCACATACTAGCAGGAATGGTGGTGGTTCTATGGTTGACTTTGAAGCAAGTCTCAAGGATGGGTTTGATCCGAGGCTCTCGCCATCGCGTAAACGGAAACGGGGCGGCGTGGAACTGCCTACTGCAACAGTAGCGAGTAGTACGCTAGAATATGGACACAGGAATGAGGAGACTCACTTTTTTATATCTCAATTATTAAATCTATGCGATTCAGAAACAGGCCACAAACTTGTTGAGGGGGATTCTGACTTGGCAGGCTGTATATTTGAAGCGATGGGAAATGTAAATCAGCTAGACTCAAAATCAGCACTGGTTAAAGATATTATTACGAGAATTTGTGGATTATGGTCAACAAAATGTACCCAAGAGAAAGATAATAATGATGCTGTGGTTGAAATTCTCATGTTTATCTTTGAAATAGACGATACAAATGTGTGCAATAATATTCAAATTTTGGATCAGATATTGCAGACAAGCGTCGATAAGATAAATTCTGCTGGTAGCAAGAAAATATTTACACTATTGGAATATATTGCAATCAATTGCTGTATAGAGGAGTCACTACTTGGCAGATTTTGTAATCGTGTCGACTATCAGCTACTAATTGATCTTGTGAATAGCTCGAAATCATCTGATATAATAATAAGTGGAGTCAGAATTATATCAGTGTGTATAGACTACTGGTTTGCAACAACAACAACATCAGCAGCAGCAGCAGCAGCAGCAGCAGCGACAGGAAAAGCAAAAGAGGGGATAATTGATGCACTTGCTAAACTCACAAATCAATCTTTTAATAAAGAGCAACAGCAAGGAAAAGAATGGTCATTAGTAATTATACAAGTTTTATCAGTTTATAAAGCCATCGCACTACGACCAGGTGGTACAAAATTACTTGTTGAGCATGCATTGGTAAATTTAATTGCATGTTTGGATCAGTATATTCAATTATTACGATATATGACTTCATCAAATGTGGCAACAAGACAAGAATTTATTGAAATTGTTAGGCAATCAGTGAGTTTAATTCATGGTATAAATATACTTCATCCTACGCAAGTTGGAAAATTTTTACCAACAAAATCAACTTATACTTGTCTTGTAACAATGGCTGCAGTAGGATTTGGTGAAAATGATCAAGATGATGAAATTGTAGATTGTGCAAGAGAAATGCTTGAACTTAATTTGACAATGGAAGAAGCTGATAGAATGCACGAGGCAATGAATGTACAATAATACATATATTTCGATCGTTTCTATTTTCTTGCATATAAAAAGTTATTTATTTTATATCATACACATAAAATTGGATTTCATTTTTTTTTTTTTCTTTTTTAAGCAGAAGAAGCTTCAGGCTTTTTTGAATGCTTGAGAGATTTTGCTTCACCAGTTTGGAATCCATTCTTGAAACGTCGAGAAACATGCTTGAGGTAACGAAGTCGTCCACTTCCTGTTGTCTTTCGTCGCTTTGCCTTGAGTCCCCAGTTATAAGATCTTGTCTTTGCTGCTGGATATCCACAACCTGAGCATGTCTTCTTTTGAACATGGAATGATCGTCGACCGCATCGATTGCACAAAGTGTGCGACTTGTTGTGTCGCTTACCAAACGAAGATGTACCCTCTGATTAAGAATATTTAGTTAGTTTTGACGTTATTTCAATCGATTTAAAACTCCAAAAAAAAAAGAGACTCACTTGTCATGGCTGCTTGAGTTGATGATGAGGTTTAGGTTGACTTTGAGGGTTCCCTTGGACTTTGGGTTGTGGTGGTTGTTGTTTTTGCGTCGGTTCCCAATTTGGGTGTGTGCGTCAACCCTAGATTTAGCAGTCACAAATTAAAAAAAATATGGTAAACCCGGCACGTGACCTCTCGAAATATTCAGCCGCAATCCACGCGGCTAAGCACGCGCGCCCGCGCCATTTCAATTACGCGTAGAATTCAATTGAGCTTGAAAGGTATGCGGAGAGTATTTTTGGTTCATCCTGCAAGATAAAAAGTCCTACTTCACCAAGACACGTCGTTATTAAGCAGCAGATATGGAGAAGGAGATTACAATAAAGAATAATGGTTCATCATCAGCACAGATCGAGAATAGTACCAAATTACTTCCAGCATTTGTACCGATCCAGCGTTTACCGACGCCTGATATACCGTCTTCACCACCAGCTAACTACTTTGATCGTGGTAATGGCGCAGGAGTACCTGGACCTCCCGTAGGAACTTTTTATCCATCGCCAGTGCCTACTAGTAGCACGGGCCTGGCTACATCCTCACCGTCAAAGCACAAACTACTGCAGCAGCAGCAGCAGCAGCAGGCAGTGGCAGTGGCAGTGAACGATACGGATTCGGATAAAGCGCTGCATCTACCATGTGACGGATCTAAAGTTACGCTCGGAAGGTCATCTAAATCATCTACGGTTGCATTTACACGAAGATCGAATCGTCAAGTCTCTCGTGTACACGTCGAATGTTCATATCTTGCACACAATGACACGATATCAATCACCTGTATTGGATGGAATGGGGTCAAGATTTTATCCGAGGCTGATACAACGTCCTCCATCTTTCTTCACAAGGGATCATCAACAGTTGTTCCTGGTAATCAGCGCGTCATTATTGATGTATGTGGAGAACGCGCCGTTATTTTACCACCAAGTATGGACGAAGATGAAACAGAAGATGAAGATATGGAGAGCAAAACGTCATCTTTCAAGATATGGTCGGAAAATCAGCAGGAATCTCAGAATGATAACAATATCGTTGATGATGTAAGGCCGCCTCTCACAGATTTGGATCAAGGACCATCCGCAGAATCTCCGACCGAAGAAAAGGCATTAAGAGTAATTGAGAATGGTCAAAAGCGTCCCACACAAGCATTGTCTCCTAAAGAACGTGAAGATGAGCCAAAGGGTAAAGCACGTCGGGTAGAGCAAGAGCAAGAGCCACAGCAAGAGAATAATCCATCACCCATGCAAGAACATGATGAATTGGAGATTAAAAATTTCCTTGCTAATCATTTAGCCTTTTCAAGATTAACATCGACACCACTTTCAACAATTATCAAGAATTTTCCAACAACAACAACAAACATAGATGATGATGATGATGAGAATCATAATAATACGCATATGATTGCAAAAGCACTTGAAGGAATTTCATGTGTTGGAGTAATTCAAAGACAAGGTAAAGATGCAGCTGGTAAACCATTGGAAGCAGAATATTATTATATTCCTGAACAAGATGATGATTTGGTTAGGCGGAGAGCAATTGAAGATATGAGAGGTAGAAGAGGTCTTCGTGCATGTCGTAAAACTCATAAACAATATTATTGGAAGAAACCACCTCCTCCAAGGTAGATAGAGGGTATTTGATTAGGATTCTTTCCTTTTCTTTTCTTTTTTTCCACTCTTTTCGTTTCATATCTATTTCTTTTTTATCTTTTATCTTTTATTTTTTATTTCCTTTGTTTTTTCTTTTGTACAGTAACAGTTATGAGCATATCATTTTTCTTTTCTTCTTGTTTATCTATGCTCTCTTTGACGTAATCGATTAGCTACAGCCCTGTCAGTTGGGGATAAGAGTCACGTGGTGATAAGAAATCTTATCGTTGAAGTTTTTGGTTCACCGATAATTATGGGGGGTCAACAAGTTAAACGAGTCAGGCACTTGAATATGAAGGGCAGATGAAAGAGAATAAGTTTTCGCACATCTGTAACACTGTCCATGAGGTGGTCGATTTTATTTATTTATTTAGTTATTTATTTATTTATTTCAAGAAGACATGTCCACAATATTCCACAAGTAAAAAACACTTTTTTCTTATTATTATTATTATATGCGTCAATTAAAGAAGCCCGACAAAAAAATTACTGCCAAGTGACAGCCCATGAAAGGGTATCAGAAGCTTTGAAAGGTACAACTTTGAGATTGTTTTTGTGAATAGTTTCAGGAACACGGAAAGGTTGTTTGACAAGGACAAGTTTTTTAAGGTCATCATTCTTGTCAATATATACATGATCAGGATTCTCATCATCTAATCCATAAAATCTTCGACCAAAAGTACTCGCAAAATCTTCCAAACGATCAAGTTTACCATGTTGATCAAAAATTTCTGCTAAATAACTAAGAGCAAAAGGTTGAGTAAATACACCAGCAGGAGCATTCTTATGATTAGATTTTGCAGTCAATGGGTGAGGAGCAGAATCGGATCCAAAAAAGAATCTAGGATTACCAGACATTGCAGCATCAATTAATGCTTGACGATCTTTGGGGAACTTGGCTACCGGTTTACAAAAATTCATACTGTTTCCACCCCATGAATCAACCGTTAAATATAGATGATGCGCTGTTATTGTTGCTGAAACTGTATCAGAGCACCGCTTAACAATTTCAACAGCCTGAGCACTCGTTACATGTTCAAGAACAATTCTTAATCTGGGGAACTGTGAATGTAGCTTTTGCAATAATGGTAAAAACTTTTCCTCTGCGTTAAGCACATGAATATCACCTTCATTAGATGATGGACATTCTCCATGTAAATTAAGAACCATATCCTCTTCCTGCATAGCTTGAAAAGTAGGATAATACTGTTCGTAAGATGAAACCCCATGCGTAGAATTCGTAGTAACCCCTGCAGGGTAGCACTTGACTCCATATATACAACCTGTCCTTTTAGCAGCACGAATCACATCAGGTGTAATCTCTGGCCTTAAATAAAGTGTCATGAGAAATGTCACAGATGGAGAAATATTCTCCAGCTTCTTCTTATACTCAAGCACTTCATCTATAGACACAAGAGGAGGTACCAAATTTGGCTATTAAAATTTTATTTTTTTTGATATATTTTATGTTTTGTTAGCGATTTTGATTCAAAAAAAACTGGTCTTTAAACATTCAACCAACCATCACATAAGCAACTGATACACCTCCCTCGCGTACAGTCGGAGTGACAAGTTCCATCATATCTCCATCGCGCAGATGGACATGAAAATCAGCAGCTGGCTTTTTGAACTCGATTCTTGATGTCATTTGGTGGTTGGTCGTGGGGGGAGGAAGTGGAAAATGTCCCCACAATAAAAAAAAAAAAGATTTTCAGACCCTTTCTTTACAAATAATTTTACACTGAAACTAATATACATGTGATCGCGAAGCCAAGGATACAAGAGTCGTAATAAGATGAGCTGAATACTGAGTAAAATTGAATTGCTCTCTTGTAGTAACAATCTTGACCTTGCCTCGCTGGGTCATAAGGTATCCACCACCATATATAGCGGAAAGTTGAAGTTGTTCAAGATGGAGACCGGAAGTCTTTGAAATGTACGAGACTAGTCCCTTATAGAGATTAGATTGTCTGGAAAGAAGAAGAAGAAGATGTTGGTTAGATTGATTTTTGCTTGCATTGAAAAGGAACTCACTCACCCTAATGACATGATGGCATCGACATCCTTCGGCCTGATCTCTATTTGGATCCTGTTGAGATACGCATTCTCAGGTATTGTATAGACAAGCCTGATTGGAGTCCTGACTGCTACACGCTCAGTATTCATATATTGTTGGATGGTAGATATCAGTATTCCACTTGGAATCGGTAATACTTTGATAACGAGTCCTTGATACTTGATCCATTGAATCAACATATCCATCATCTGCGTAGTATGAGCACGGATCAAGACGAGCGGCCACGCGTTACTGCTGCTGCTGCTGCTGGCCTTTAGAAACATAATCCTGCTTGAACCTCCGTCATTTCTCAGACTAATACTGGCAAAGATATAGTCCAATTGACATGATTCGGTTAGTCTCCCTTCATCCCATGTAATACCATCTAATTCAATGTTGTAATCGCCATCAGAGGGAAAGAATACTCCTGTCCGAGACGCGCTATGTAAGGATTGGGTTATAAATGACTTCAAGCTCCGTCTCAACTCATAGTGACTATCTCCCCGTTCATTATTAAGATATATTGATTTATTACTCAGACGATATGCAGTCCAGCTCGTGTCAACCAAGTGTTTTACCCCGGGTTCGAGGGGCATTTGAGAACCTCCTTATTTTTGTATTTCTTTTTGGTGTTTGGCTTTTGTTTACGCGACAACAGATAATTTATCCCAAAATTCTATTATTTTATTCTTTAAACTATATACGTATGTTTTCTTGTTGCTTGGGATTATTTTAGTTAGTTGACTTTCTTTTCATTGTCGTATTTAACGTGGATTGCAATATCCTTTGGCTTGGAGTCCATAAAGAAATGCTTAAGAACTAATTCCACTAGGAAGCAAAGTCCAAAATCGAGTAAAATTGTCAAAGTCAAAGCAATTTTAAAGTAGCTAGTCATTGGAACCAGCATGAGTTTTTCATTAATTTCTGGAATGAACTCAGTAGATCCCGCTATGGTAAGAGCTGAGACACCTAAAAGCCCATAGTACATTCCCTTATTATCAGTGATGCGTTCCCTGAACGGAAGCCCCTGGTAATTGACAGCAAATGTACTAACTTGTTGAGCAAGTTGAAGAAGGTAAATGGCAGTATTCAACAAAGATGGTGAGAATTCAGCATCCAAATCAATATCTTGCATCTTGGGCTCAAGTCGATAAACAAGTCCGGTAATATAGATGAGTGAAATAACATGAAAAGCAAACTGACCAAGAATCGATCCCATAATATATATATTAAAAATGCCCGGCTGAGGTCGTTCTTTGGATAATTTCTCAATTGACTTGGCCCTTGAAACGGATAGAAAACATACAGACAGCAAGACTCCTGAGATAGTTGCTTGAGTATCGCCAAATTTGATCCCGGCAAAGAATAAAACACTTAGTGAATATGCTGAGATTAGACAGTTGAGTGCTAAAATTTTGTACATTTGGATTGTAGTTACCAATGCACATCTTCCTTGACGAATAATGTGAATTACTGATGATACAGCTGCTAATTTCGAAGTGAAAGGAGCAGCAACTGATGCGTCACCAAGCTTAAGTTTAGGAGGCTCAGTATCATCTCCACCATTCTCTTGCAAAGCTGCCATCATCTTATCGGCAAATCCTGCTGCTGCAACATTAGCTTGTTGTGTACCTTGTGGTTGTTGTTGTTGCTGTTGCTTCTCTGCCTCTTCAATCTTTTTAATATCTGCATCGGATAATTTCCCTCCACGAGCCTCAATTGCCTTACGGTATGAAGGATTATTAGGACCAGGTGGGTAAAGATGAGCAATAATGGGTGGCACAGGGAGCACTTTGCTGCTTCCCCATCTTTGCATAAGGCTGAGCTGTTTATTGTACATATCCTGGATAGCACGGATTCTTTGATTTTCAGCAATCTTCTTCAATCCTTCTTCAGTACCATTTAAAAGTGCAACACCAACTTGAGCTTGTTTAAGAGCTCCTACATCATTAGTTCCATCTCCACACATAAGAGTTGTGTAGCCAGCATTTTTAAGGGTAATAATGATAAATTCCTTTTGTATAGGAGAAACCCTTGCATAGACCCACGTATGACGGATTAGGTCTACAACATGTGGTTCATCAGCAAATGCTGCTAATCCATGTCCAGTCACACACAAATCGTACTTGTCAAAAATCTCTTGCGGAACGGGTTTTGTTGGATCAACTTTGATTTCAATAGTCTCATCAACAGATTTCCATACGAGATCTTCAGAAGTACTACCTCCCTCTGCCAAATCTAAAATGAGAACATCCCTTTCGACAATCTCGACAGTCTTAGCAACATGAACTGCAGTCAATGGATTATCTCCAGTGATCATAACAACTCGATGAGACGATGAATTGAGTTGTGCAACAGCACTAATTGCATCTTCCTTAAGTGGACAAGATAATACAAGGAATCCACCAAAAGTCAAAAGTGATTCAACATTTTCCCGTTTAAGATTATTGATTTCACCAATACTCAATTCTCGATCATATGTACGATAAGCAAGTGCCAAAACACGAGATCCATTCCTTGTAAATTCCTTGTATGTTGATTCATAGTCTGTTGGAATATCCTTAATCATGTGCTTGAGAGTTTCAGGAGCTCCCTTTACAGCAATAAAACTCTTGGATTCAAATGTAGCAACAGATGATGATCTCTTTAAAGCAGAAGAAAATTGAAACCTACGAACAATTCTAACCTGTTGCTTGGAATTGTTCTTATTGACAATCTTGTTACCCTTTTCAAGATTCCATCCAAGAGAATTAATTGTATTTTTCTCCATGGGGTCCCCAACAACTTCGCCATCATCAAGAAGTACCAGAGCATGAGCAGCAGCAAGGAGAGCAGTCGTTTGTTTAGGGAGTCGATCCAATGATACAAGGCTCTTGAATCCTAGCTCTCCAGTATGAATTCCTGCAACTCCTTCAACGAGAAGATCTTCACCAGTCAGAGTTCCAGTCTTATCAAAACAGCAAACATCTACCCGACCCGCATATGGGATCCTGAATGGTTCAGTACAAAATATGGCATGCTTTGAAAGAGCAGCTAAAGAGGTATTGACCGCAACAGACAGTTCCATGGGTAATTCAGGAGGTACAACAGAAGTGATGATGAGAACACAATCAAGTAGTAGCTTGGATCTGACGCGATCAATCTTGACTCCCTCAGTCCAAACGTACCATGAAGCAGCAATAGCAAAAACAAGTAAGAATAGAATGAACAAAAGAGCTTCCTTATTTGCAGCGCCCACCCGCTCAGTACTGAAGATCATGGTCCTGACAAGCTGACCCTGACTAGTTTCAAAGCCAGTCTTGACTACATAAGCGATTGCACCCCCATCTGGAGGCAAAACGCGAGAACTACTAGCAGTAGCACCATCATTATTAGTGACTTGGAGTACTTTGGTACCACCATGAACAACAGCATTTTTATCGAGACCATCCAAATCGACCTTTTCGTTACCTGGTCGAAGTAAAATTGAATCCTTGAGCAATGGAGTAGACTCTCCTGAAAGCATTGCCTCATTGACAATAGCAGTTCCACTGAGTAAGATGAGATCACAAGGTACAGCAGATTCATCTTTTGTTCGAAGCAACGAGATAACATCGCCAGGTAAAAGATCAGAACTCTGTAGCTCTTGCCACTTTTTATCTCTGAGGACATAAAGATCAAAGGGTTTAATATTCATACCTTGAAATTCAGTCATTGTACTCTTCCTTTGAAATACAACTACAGATTCAAAAACAAGCAGCATGACAAGAGTAAAAAGAGAATAGTACCACTTCTCATCTAAGAACCACAAGGCAACACAAAAGACTTGGAAAACAAAGAAAGGAGCAACAGCATGTTCTTTGAAGAGGTCGAGAAAGGTAGGAACAGGGATATCAAAGATATTCTTGCCGTACAAGGTGAGTAAGTGATCAACCTGTGAGGAAGGAATACCTTGAGCATGTTGAAGCTCAGAAAGGTTCGGTTCATGATCGATGGGGAAAGTTGGTGGAGAGAATGATTTGGACTGGTGGCTGTAGATGAACTTGCGACGTTGGAAAAAAAAGTAGATATCATCTGATCCCTTGTGAATGATAGGACATAGTTCAGCAGCACCACAGTTAGGAGCAGGTACAACATGGATAAGTTTGGCAGATGTAGGATAAGAAGCAGAAACCGAGGTAAATAGAGCTTTAATATTGATACTCCAAGAAGTCATGAGCCATAAAAGAATTTCAACACAGATGATGGATCCGAGAAAGACAAAAGTCCATTCCTGGCCACCAATATATTCATCGTATTTCGAGGTGTAGACGTAAAAGAAAGCAGGATATATGAAGCAGAAGGGCAATATATATGGGTGCAGTAGTGTTGGAAGAGGGTCACGAAGCCTAGCAGATGCCACAGTAGGGCTCTGAACCAACTGAGTGGGGCTTGAAAAAAAGAAAAAAGAAAGGAAAAACTAAGTCAGAATCTATGAGAAATAAAGGGGAAATGGTGACAATTTCTTCTCTTACATTGTGGTCTCAGTCATCTGGAGTGGGACCTTTTATGTATGGGATGTGATTGGGGGTGGTTGGTGAGGAACTTTTCGAGATGGGTCTTCAACCACCAAAACGCGCTGGATAGGGAGGTGAAGGTGGACAGAAATGAATAAAATTGGATAAAATTGGATAAAATTGGATAAAATTGGATAAAATTGTATAAAATCGAATAAAATTGAATAGAATAAAATAAAATTGGATAGAATCGAATAAAATAAAATAAAATCGAATAAAATCGAATAAAATTGAATAAATTCTAATAAAATAAAATAAAAATAAATAAAATAAAAATAGATTACAATGAGAAAGATATTCTCTTGAAATGCAATCACGCTTTCTCTTCTTCATAAATTAATTACGTAATTCTGTTGGTTTTTTTCTTTTTTTTTAATCTAAACGGGTTGATTTCTGAAACAACCATCAACAACTCCTAATATTGACTTGACTTGCTGTTAATGGAACAACCACTTGCACCTCCAATAATGATACAACAACAAAAGCTACCACCGGCAATTCTCCCAGAGAGAATGGCTGTAGTTGTATCGACTCTAAGTTACAGTTCAAAAGTATCTCTGACTCTATGGGCTACAATATTGCACAGTCTTTTAGACGCGTCGAGATCAACAGCTCTCGCCTCGATAACAATCACTGGGCGACTTGTTGAGTCAATCCTCGAACAAACTGAACATGATGTCCCTGATGGTAAATTATGGGTTAGCAGATCTATAAATGCTGTGCATAATTCAACTCTTATCGCCCGAATCTTTACTTCAGCCTCCTTTCGATTTGCCAGTTGTTCTGTTAATACATTGAATTCTTTGGCTCGTTCAACAATTCATCTCTTTGATGGAGTTTTTGGATCCACGGATAGCAGTCGTGTGCTCGCTTCTATTGTCGCTTTATTTCAAAATGAACTCAAGAGACCAGATTCAATTCCACTTGCTCATCTCATGTTTAGTATCGTCACCTTTTCAGTACTTCAAACCCGTTGTTGGAATCAGATAAGCAAATCATTCAAGATTAGACCCGTCCTTACTGTTGCTGCCTTGGAAAGTGGTGAAATCTTTGTAGAATTCTCAGATTTGAACCGTTTCTCTATTCAGCAACCCATGATTATGGATCATGACGATTCTACTTGTTCTTCTTCATCAAAATCATTCTCATCAGATTCTCCTATAAAGGTCTCATTTTCTGAACCTCAACAATCTCTTGTTCGGGGTCTAGAAAACAGCGCAATTGCATATAGACTACGCCGTCAACAGAGATCCGCTTCATCATCATCTAATGATACTTCTACCAATGGAGCTATAGATTGTTCTCATTCCCTCAGCTACGTTGTTCGATATGTTAGATTTGCATCCGCCTGTTATGGTCAAGGGTTTATGAGATTTTTTGGAATCGGAATGGCCGATAGGTATTTCCCTACTACTGAAGGTCATCATGGTGAACATCATGCATTTTCACACCATACTGGCGTTCCACTAGAAAGTATATTACTTTCTAGTTTTACTGATCCTTGCGTTAGTATTGATGGTAGTAATCCACTTGTATTCTTTCTTGCTCTTGATGAAGCAGCTCAAGCTGTTGTTTTGACTATTCGGGGTACTCTTGGATTCTCTGATATTCTAACTGATTTATCTTGTGATTATCAGTCATTTGAGTGGCATGGTAAAACTTTTCAAGCCCATCGAGGAATGCTTACTTGCGCTATGAAACTGTTAACGTCTGATAATCGTGTCATGTCAGCTATTAAAGAGGCCTTTGATAATTTGGATTCTCAATATGGACTTATATTGTGTGGTCACTCCTTGGGGGGCGGTATAGCTGCTATCCTAAGTATTCTCCTGTCAACAAAGGTCAATAAGCGATTTGTTACTGTAGATAATGTGGCTGATTCCATGGCTGGACGACCAATCCATTGCTATGCTTATGGAACTCCAAGTATTATATGCACACATCTTCGCGCAGAGACTATGGACCTTATTACATCAGTCATTTACGGTTATGATATTATTCCTACCCTGTCATTAGGTACCTTACGGGATGTTCAAGAGATGGCAAAGAAGCTTAAATCAAATCATCCTCAACTCATCAAACAGGTTGGTAGTCGAACATTTGCAAAGTTGGCAGCTCAGGGGAAAGTATTTGAATCTCTGGATGATGAATATCTGTGGTCAGTACTATGTGATTTACGAAGTTCCATGACTGCTGAAAGGCTTGTGTCTCCTGGAACTATATATCACGTTTCAGCTTCAACCGTATTTCGAAATCATAATAATTATACACGAAAAGCAATTAAAGTAACTGCAAATATTGTATTGGATGCTGAGAAACGATTTGGTGAGCCTTTATTTAGTAAAGGCTTTTCTCACCATAATCTGGTTTATTATGAACATGCTCTACATGTTGTTGCTCAAGGGTTGGCAGCATCTTCAGAGTGATGTTCAATTTTTCTTTTTCTTTTTTTAAATCGCATATACGGATAGGCGTTTTCTTGGGCGGGGCGGGGGGAAATCGGCGAGGATGGTGATTTATGGGTAATTTATTGGCTTGAATAATAACTAATAACAAGGTACTTTTTTTTCTTTCTTTCTATCGAGCAAGAGTTTTTTTTTTTTGGCATTACAGGATAAATTAATATACAGGGAAATAGATATACTGATAGATGTTTTCACAAAAAATTAATTCCTCAACGTCGTATCAATAGGTAGACATTTTCTTGCTTTAGCTGAGACAGTTTGCGGTAGCCGCCTTCTAGACACAAGAGGAGACCACCAAATGAGACATATACAGATCTATAAAATAAATTAGCAAAAGGGATCCAGAGAGATGAGAGATTGAACATACATTTTATCGCCCTTGCCCTCTTCAAATTTGTAGACAGTTCCATACATGACATAATCGTAATCATCAGCAAGACTCGACTCACCAGGTTTTGGTTCATGCCAACCAGCTCCTGAATTACCACCTGAAGTAAGTGAAGCAGATATTGCTAATGAAATCTCTTGATCCTTATTCAACGGTAAGAGTTCCGAATTAATGTCTAGAGTCAATTGAATATCCGAAGATGATGTAGATGTAGCAGTGATTCGTGATACCCGATCATATCTACCGCTGTTGACTGAGTCGACTACAAATATGTCGTCAAAGAGTGGCGTAGTTGCCATTTGCCGAGCCTGCCAGTACTGCTGCTATAGTAGGGGTGGTTTATATTTATTGTCCTTTAATTCAAGGGTTGGGATCAAAAAAAAAAAAAAAAAAAAAAAAAAAGAGGTTCGCGATGGAGGAATTTAGTTAGAGAAGGACGCGTAAGACATGAGTTGGAAATGAATTACAATTACAGTCGAAGATGGTGTGTAATGTATATATATATCTTACAGGCGAGTGCGTATAGTGTGTTTTGATACACCTGTGGAAAAAAGAACTAGTTCACCACTCTACGAAAATATACTGTAAAAATAGCAATTTTATATTGAAAGCCAAAATAAATAGATACAAAAGAAACCTTTCCCTCTGTTAGAGCTCCCCCCCCCCCCTCCTTTTCTGTTGTCTTGGTGCTGGTGGTTATGGCGATCCTTTTCCTTGGTGTTTTGTTGCATTTGGAAGGAAAAACAAGTTCCTCGTGTCAAGTTCGAACAACTCTCTTCTCACCTTTTTCCCCCAATCCTGTCAAATCGACAGTGACAATTCCTTTCTTCCGAAACGCTTTTTGAGTAATGTAAATTAATACGCGTCTTTCTTGTCTTTTTTCTTGAGGGGAAATTTCATAACTAAACTGATTGTTCTTTTTTTTCTTTTTTTATAGCTCAAATGGACGCCGAAGTCCAACCCCCCCTACCTGAGGACGATAGCGTCGTCGGCCAAACCCACACCCAAGAAGACGACGACGACGATCACAACAAGGACGACGGCGACAATAATTCTGAAACTAATCAGAATGGGGATCTCCCGAAAGAATCTCGGAAAGAAAATGAGAATCCTCCTCCTCCTCCTCCTCCTCCCCAGGAACAGAGTGTACAAAAGCAACAAGTTACGACACCTACTCCTAGTTCGCCTGCGAGCCATAAACGATCTCCGTCAAAGATTGTTGCTCCTCCAAATATTGCAACTACCTACATCTTTATCACTCGGACACTTCATACAATTGTTAGCAGTAAAGATGCTCGGAGAAATCAAGATCTCGAGAAATCAGCTCAAAAAGCAATCGATCTATTGAATTCTGATCCTTCAAATCTTCCACCACCGGCCATCCTTCTTGAACCACTGCGCCTCGCCTGTGCTGGTAACAGTATCGAGAATAAGCTTTCTGCTCTTGATTGTTTTTCAAAAATGCTCTCCTTCTCTTTACTTGTTGATACTATGCCTCCCCAAGAATCTGCTTCAACAACTCCTGCCGAATCTGATACTGGTATTGTACCTCCTCCTCAAGTTCCTGTACTCGATAAGGCAATCAATATAATATGTGAATGCTATCAAACAACTGCCTATGATGAACGTGTCGAACTACAAATCATTAAGGCTCTCATGGCTGGCGCCCTCAATGAGAATGCTCAAGTCCACGGTAAACCTTTAATTGAACTTATCAGGACAATTTATCACATCTTTATTCGCTCAGGTTCTAATGCAAACCAACTAGTTGCTCAGGCTTCTCTGCAACAAGTCGTCGAAGCCATCTTTGAAAGAGTACGTGCCCTCCTTCCTGAACCCTCTTCTTCAACGCCTACCAACGATCAATCATCTCCATCACCTAAAACTAGCACCCGTAATGGTGAAGAACAAGAAGGTAGTAATAATGATTCCGCTACTACTGTGGAACGAGTCACACTCAAGGCTCTAGATGACAATGGTGGTAGCGCAATGGAGGAAGATCGTCCCTACGATGATAATGCTGCATCTAATTTGGATAAAACTGTTAGCGCTAATCAGTTGTGTATCAATGATGCTTACCTGGCTTACCGTGCCCTATGTAAATTGACCCTCAAACAATTAGACACTGAATCTCAAAATGATATCAAATCTTCTGGAATGAGATCTAAACTAATCTCATTACGAATGGTCTTTTTGCTTTTGGAAAATTACAGAGATGTCTTTGCTTCTGAAGCAATCCATATCAAGCACAGAGATAGTGATGAAGAAACTGTCTTTGTTAGGGCAATCTCTCCATTCATTTGTGCATGTCTTGCTCGTAATGCAGCAAGTCCTGTTATTCCTGTATTTGAGCTTTGCTGTGAGATCTTTTGGATTGCAGTATCTGAACTTCGTGATCATCTTAAACAGGAAGTAGCTGTCTTCTTGAATGAAATTTATTTACCAATCCTTGAAATGAAGACATCTCCACCTGCTCAAAAAATGCACTTGTTAAGAATTTTAAAACGCATTTGTGCAGATCCAAAATGTTTAGTTGAAATTTATCTCAATTATGACTGTGATCAATCTCAAAGTAATGTTTATGAAAAACTTGTCGATTACTGTTCGAAAATTGCTACAACTCAAGTCTCAATAACTACTCAACAAAAGCAAGCTTTTCAACAACAGTATCAAGTTCAAGATCCAAGTTATCGAAAACCTCTTTCATTACCTTCTCTTAGTGTTCAAGCAATTGCGAATGCCAACTTCTCCCACAACGAGTACCCATACCCCACTGAGTATATCCTGAAACATGATGCTCTTGAGACTATGATTGCCATTCTTAATACTTTATCTTCTTGGGCTGATCAGGCTTCAGCTACAGCTGCAGCAACTGCAACAGCACCAGAAACGACGACTACCGCTGCTACAATAGAGGGGCAAGCATCTTCTTCATCTACAAATATCGATGGAGAGTTAACGCCTCAGAGTTCGAGGTCATTAAGTACTGCAACATTATCCCCATCACTTGATAGCTCAATGACGAAATTTTCTGGTGGGGGCACAGCAAAGCGAGAATCAAATCCGCTTCTGGATGATCCAACCCAATTTGAAAGTCTTAAACATACAAAGACTGTACTCACAGAAGGGATTCGGAAATTTAACTTTAAACCTTCAAGAGGGATTAAAGCTCTAATTGATAATGGATTCATCAAATCGAAATCACCTGTTGATATTGCTTCATTCTTATTAGCTACTCCCGGTATCGACAAGAATGTTTTTGGAGAATTTATTGGAGAAGGAAACGATGAAAATATTGAAATTATGCATGCAGTAGTTGATAATATCGATTTTAAAAATATGGATTTTTTGAATGCACTTCGTAAACTATTACGTGCATTTAGACTTCCTGGAGAAGCTCAAAAGATTGATCGAATCTTGCTAAAATTTGCTGAACATTATTATTCTCAAAATCCTGATGCTCCATTTGCTAATGGTGATACTGTTTACGTTCTTGCATATTCAGTTATTATGCTCAATACTGATCTTCATAATCCTGGTGTCAGAATTAAAATGACAACTGAAGACTTTATAAAGAATAATCGTGGTATTAATGATAATGGAGATCTTCCAAGAGAATTTTTATTAGCAATCTACGATAATGTTCGAGATAATGAATTTATTCTTTATGATCATCAACGAGTCGAATCTACAGAGAGTGGTGGATACGGACTTACAAGTATATCAAATATTCTTTCATCATTTGGAAGAGATATTCAACGTGAAGCTTATTTACAAGTTTCTCGTGATATGTCAACCAAGACTGAAGCAATGTTTAAGGATATTGCCGGTAATAAATCAAGTCGAACAAAGATATCTAATGTCTTTTATGTTGCTTCACATGCTGAACATGCTGGTCCCATGTTTGAAGTTGGATGGATGAGTTTCTTGGGTGGATTAAGTGGTCTTATGCAAGAATCTGATGATATTTCAATTGCTCATATTTGTATGGGTGGAATTAAAACTGCTATCCATCTTTCATGTTTATTCGATATTGAATATGCTCGAATCTCTTTTGTTGCTGCCCTTGCCGCTTTTACAAATTTACAAAACCTTAATGAACTCAAATTGAAGAATGTTGAAGCAATTAAAACTTTACTTGAAGTAGCCCTTTCAGAGGGTAACTTTTTAAAATCTTCTTGGAAGGATGTTCTTACTTGTATAAGTCAATTAGAGAGGTTTCAACTTATATCATCTGGGATTAATGAAGGTTCAGTCCCTGATGTTACAATGGCTCGTATTGCAAGGCGTCGATCTTCTGAGAGTACAACAAGATCTTCTCGTCAATCATTTTCTTGGTCACGAACAACTCGAATGCTTACCAATAGTGGTAGTAGCAATAGTGGGACTGGCATAGGTAGTGGTGGTAGTGGTGGAAATAATAGCAATAGTGGTGGTGGCAGTACCTTGTTTGGACTTCACAACAATAGTGTACCCAAATTTGCTGAAGATGTTGCAATGGAGTCAAAATCAAGTGAGATTGAAGTACTTATGGATCGGATCTTTACTCAAAGTGCTTCACTTAATGGAGATGCTATTATTTTCTTTGTCAAAGCATTAACTCAAGTATCATGGGAAGAAATAGAATCTTCAGGACAGAGTGATTCTCCAAGAATGTTTTCACTACAAAAGATGGTGGATGTATCTTATTATAATATGAATCGAATTAGGGTCGAATGGTCTAATTTATGGGCAATCATGGGTGAACAATTTAATCAAGTAGGTTGTCATTCCAACATTAATGTGGTATTTTTTGCTCTCGATTCTCTTCGACAACTTTCAATGAGATTTTTAGAACTTGAGGAATTGCCTCATTTTAAATTTCAGAAAGATTTCTTGCGACCATTTGAGCATGTTATTATGAATAATCCATCAATACCAGTTAAAGATATGGTAATTGCATGTTTACATCAAATGATTCTTGCTAAAGCCGATAAGATTAAATCAGGATGGCGAACAATGTTTGGTACATTTGCAAGTGCTGCAAAAGAACATAATCAACAACTTGTTAATACAACTTTTCAAGTTGTAAGTCTTGTACATAGGGATCATTTAAGTGAAATTATTGCTCAGGGTAGTTTTGCTGATATGATTGTATCATTAACTGCTCTTTCAAAGAATCATTGGTATCAAAAGCCAAGTCTTCATGCTATTGAATTACTCAAGAGTAGTATTAATGCAATAATGGAAAATCCTGAATGTCCACTATCACCAAAATTCAAGCACCCTAAAACTTCACAACAACAATCACCAGATGATGCAATGATTAAATTTTGGTTCCCTATATTATTTGCATTTCATGATATAATAATGACTGGTGAAGATCTTGAAGTCAGATCAAGAGCACTTAATTACTTTTTTGATACACTTGTTCAATATGGTAATAGTTTTTCACCAGAATTTTGGGATACAGTATGCAGACAATTACTATTCCCTATATTTGTTGTACTAAAATCAAAATCTGATGTTACAAAATTTAATTCAAAGGAAGATATGTCTGTTTGGCTTTCAACTACAATGATTCAAGCTCTTCGCAATTTTATTGCCTTATTTTCATTTTATTTTGATATATTGGAAAAGATGATGGATACTTTTCTTGATCTTTTGGTATCTTGTATATGTCAAGAAAATGAGACTCTAGCACATCTTGGTACATCATGCCTACTTCAACTTGTCAATGATAATTATAGCAAATTTCAAAAGAAACATTGGGCTAAAATTGTAAATACATTTAGGACTCTTTTCCAAATAACTAGTGCTACACAGTTATTTAATGGGCGGAATCGACATGTGTCAAATGGATCAACAACAAATGGAGAAAACAATAATAGGTCATTACAACAAGTATCAAAAGATCAGAATGGAGTAGAAGCAGCATCAGCTGGATCTGCACCAGGTGCAGTAAGTGCTGCAAGACGGAGAGAATTTGCTACAATTATTGTTAAATGCGTTTTACAACTATTGATGATTGATACGCTAAGGGAACTATTGACAAGTAAAAATGTTTACAATTCTATGCCATGCGATGATATGTTGACATTATTAGGTCTTTTAATGGATTCATTCTTATTTGCACGCAAATTTAATAATGATAAAGATTTACGTGTAGCTCTTTGGCATGAAGGATTTATGCGTCAATTACCTAATCTTCTTATGCAAGAATCTAAAGCTGCTTCCACAAGGGTCGCTATACTCTTTGATATGTATTGTGATGAGTCAGCAGAGAAGCAGGCTGTCAGGGATAAAGTTGAGACTATGCTAATTGAGTATGCACGAAAAATCATTTGTTTGGTTTTCTCTTTATTTTTCATCGTTAACAAAATCTTTTCTTTTTTTTTTTTTTTAGAATAATCATCGATATTCTTGAAGGGTACACAGCACTTGAAACTGGTACTCAGCAGCGAAATATCGCAGCGTGGCATCCAGTTGTCGTTGATATTTTAACTCGATATACTGCCCTGTCTAGTAGTGACGTGAGTTTATGTTGCTTTTTTTTTTTTTTTTTGATTTACATTGATTATATGTGCATTAATTTTACTAACACACACTCCCCCCCGACAAAAGTATGGCCGACACATTGACGCTATATATCCAGTAACGATTGATTTATTAGATCGCGATCTAGACAGAGATTTACGATCTGTTCTAAAGAGCTTTTTAGTAAAGGCGGGAGATGTATTAATGAAGGGCAAAAGTAAAGGGTAAAAAAAACAAAAAAAAAAAATTAATAATAATAATATTTTTGCAATTCATTCTATGTAACGAGTAAATATATATATCTATTTCTATATATAAAAAATAAAGAAAAGCTAGTATATAATATCGCTATTTTTGTTGTGGTGGTGGATTTCTCCCTGTAATTGCTGTTAAAGACGCGTTATTTTCCTTATTTTATTTTTGGTGTTGCAATTGAAATTTGGGTTTGCTGTTTCCTCTCTCTTCTTGTTGTTTCCCCTGGATTCATTTTCTTCCTCTCCTTTTCAAACCCCCTTCTCCACCATTTCAAAACCCATCATTAATTACTTGGAGTAGGTTAAGCAGCACTAAATTGGTTCTTTTTAGTAAGAGTTTTATATACCCTCCGCCCCTTTTTCTCTCTTTTTTTTTTTTTTTTTGCGCAACATCAAAGGAGTTTGAGTTGAGTTATGTCACAAGGTGAGATGAGTCCTTTTTTTTTTTTTATATATATTACGCGCATTATCCCCCGATTGATCCGTTACGGGATATATTACAAGAAGAAAGGGTTGACACGTTTACTTGTCGCGAGAATCGGGGGCTTTTGTTTTGTTTTCTGTTTCTTTTCTTCTTGGATTATATGCTAACTAATTTTCAGTTGCTCCTCTCAATTTTAAACCATCAATGGATGATACTCAGCGGTCGTCATCTCGTACAAGTTCATCGAATGAATCGAGTCTAGGAGCAAAGGAATCTTCAGGTCCTCTACCAGCACCCATTAGTGCACCACCTCCTGCTCCTTCCACAGAAGCTCCAGCTCCACCATCAGCAGCAGCACCTGTTATCGAACCTCCAAAGATCATTAAAAGACAACTTAATGGATATGTAGGGTTTGCTAATCTTCCTAGCCAATGGCACCGAAGAAGTATCAAAAAGGGATTCAATCTCAACTTAATTGTGGTTGGCCAAAGCGGACTGGGCAAATCAACATTTATAAATACATTGTTTAATCAAAATATATTCCCACCACGCGCCGGTCGTGATATGGCAAGTGAATTGCCATCAACAATTGCTATAGAATCTACAAGTGGTAGTATTGAAGAAGATGGAGTACGTTTGCGTTTAAATATTATAGACACGCCTGGATATAGTGACTTTATCGATAATACTAAAGTTTGGCAACCTATTGTTGATTGTATTGAATCAAAATATGATGCATACCTCGAGTATGAGAATAAACCTAATAGAAGGAGTCCGATTGATAATCGTATCCATGCTTGTTTATTTTTTATTGAACCAACAGGACACTCATTGAAACCACTTGATATTGAAACAATGAAGGCTTTACATAAACGAACTAATTTGATTCCATTAATTGCGAAATCAGATATTTTAACTGCTGAAGAATTCTTTGATTTTAAGAAACGTGTTCTTCGAGATATTCAACTAAATCAAATTGAAATATTTTATCCCCCTTCTTATGATATGGATGATGAATCAACAAGACAAGAAAATCAAGATGTTACAAATCATATGCCATTTGCAATTGTTGGATCATTAGATCAAGTAAAACGGACGGATGGAACAAGTGTACGAGGTAGAAGTTACCCATGGGGTGTTGTTGAAGTTGAGAATGAAAATCATTGTGATTTCCTTAAATTACGACAAATGTTAATTCGTACACATATGGAAGAAATTAGAGAACGAGCAATAAATCACTTTTATGAAAAGTACAGAACTGAAAGATTATTAGCTATGGGAGTTACACAAAATGAATCAGTATTTAGGGAAGTTAATCCAGCAGTAAGAGTTGAAGAGGAAAGAGCATTACAAAATGCAAAACTTCAAAAGATGGAGATTGAAATGAAGCAAGTCTTTATGAATAAAGTAACAGAAAAGGAAGCAAAATTGAGAGCAAGTGAAGAAGAACTCTTTACGCGTCATCGTACAATGAAGGAAGAATTGCTTAAACAAAAGGCAGATTTAGAAGATAAAAAGGCACGACTTGAAAGTGGGCGGTACTATGAAGAAAAGAAAGGTCGTAAAGGATTTTCGCTTCGTTAGAGAATAGGGGGGTTTCTTAGGGAGATTGCTTTTTTTTTTTTTTTCTTTTCTTTTCTTTTCTTTTGCTTTGAATTTGTGCAAAATCACTCACTGGTTGGCTAATAAATAATATTACAAAAAAAAAAAAACATGGCTATATTTATACACACTGATTTGTAGTAATATCTAGGATAAAAGTGGGAGAAAGGGAGATGAATTTAGGAGGTTTAGTATTTACGTTTGGTGAGGCGATTGAGCAGATAATGTGGGAGTTGAGGAGATAGGTGTAGAAGCTCCAGTTTAGCTGTGGCACAGAATTTATTGAGAGCACAGCATTAGAGAAGAGCAAGTGGGGGAAACGATGTGTGGGGGGTGGTGGTGGTTGCCATGGGATATGGAATTCAATATCCTTTAGATTATCAGTGATTCCTGTCCCAATTGCCTTTAGATAAGATTCCTTGAGAGACCAAATTGAAAAGAATAAGAGTGATTGTTGTTGACAAGATGTGGTGGCATTTTTAATTATTGCAACTTCATTAGAGCTTAATGCATATTGAGCAAAATCATCAAGCCATGAATTATTATTGTTAAGCCAATTTTCAGGTATAATTGAAGAAATAATATCGATTCCTATAACGATACCATCTCTTCGTAGTGCGATTGCAACAGTATTAGAATGATGTGAGACATTAAACTCTATTAAACCATTACCACCACCAGCAAGGCACGGTTTACCATTTTCACCACATGTTGTTAGTTGGACCTGTTTCCATGACGACAGCCTGCCTGAAATTTTTGCTGGGACAATTCTTTGAAGTAGGTATGAATAAAGCGCTAAACTAGCATGAGATGCAAAATGATAATTATTCAAATCCTCATCAACGTGTTTCGGAAGACAATACCGTCTAACATTGCACTCCTGGCTGTACCTCTCGGATGGTTCAATCGATAACAGATCCGACCATACTACAATAGGTTGGTCAAGATCTTCTAGCGCCACGTTATCCCATGCTTGTTGTGCGTCTGTCATATAAAGTTTTAACTGGGTAATTTGCTTCTTGTCTTTTGCACGTTTTTTTTGCCCTTTTTTAATGGCTGCCACGTTGTGACTCGCACTAGTCCATTTAAGATTTTGACACTCATCTCCCAATAATATCTTGTTCACCGACCACGTTGGCCATTATTCCCTAATTGGGTAAGGTCGATCTTTAATTATTTTTTTTTTTTTTTCTTCCTTCCTCGGGGGGTCTAAATATTTCTATATAATAATGAGACATGTTTGCTCCTGAAAAGATTTGCTTGGCCAGAAAAGCTTAGCCAACAAGTTATTGTTACGATGGGTCCCGTTATTCATCACCCCCCTGTCGCCGGAGCTATCCCGGTACCTCATGGAGCAGACGATTATGATACTGATGATGGTCAGGTTGTGGACGAAATTCATAATTTAGGCCCTGTGCTTACAATTCAGGAAGGACAGACATTATCGGCAAATGAACAGGCTGTATTTAATAGGATTCTTTACCCAGAGGACTCGTTTGACGAGAATCGAAAGTACTGGGCAGATTTACCACTATGGCAAAGGTTGAAATTTGTTAGCAAGGTTGATCATCAGGAAGCATCAAAAGAATGGAAACAATTTACAAAGATGTTTATTGCTGATCCATTAGAACCAGTACGTTGGTATTTCCGAAATTGTGTATTACCTGGAGCTGGTTTAGGTCTTGAAGGTTATGTTTTATTCTCAATTGGAAATTTGAGTGCATTATTTCAAAAAGTATGGCCAACATGTTGGAAATCACATCAAGTTTGTAACAAGACATGGGTTGCAGCTGTTGATTATCTTGAAATTTGTGGTATAATTGTTGGTCAAATATTAGTTGGTCTTATTGGTGATGGTATTGGAAGACGGTGGGGTCTTATTCAAGATGCTGCAATTATGCTTTTAGGTTTAATAATGCTTATTGCAGCATGGGGGGTTACACTTGATGGATGGGTTATTTGTTATGCATGGTCACTTTTTGTATATTCAATTGGAGTTGGTGGTGAATATCCAATGACTGCAACTTCTGGTATGGAAAGTAAACTTCATTCATCAAGGGATGATCGTCTTCATCGTGGTAGGAAAGTACTTATGGCATTTTTAATGCAAGGATGGGGACAATTTTTTAATCAGGTTATTTTAATCCTTTTACTTTTAATATTTCATCATGGAAGTGGGAATCCACCATATTCAACAGTTGCTGCACAATGGACATATAGGATAAGTTTTGTTATACCAGCAGTTGGTACATTATGGCTTGTTTATTATCGTACCTACAAGATGCCAAATGCATCAAAAGCATTACAATTAGCTAAAAAGAAGGCAAAAGTTACAGGATATGATGTTCAATCATTAAAATTATTATTTACCCATTTTAGTCCAAGATTATTTGCAACATGTGGAGCATGGTTTTGTAATGATGTATTCTTTTATGGGAATAAATTATTTCAATCACAATTTATTGCAGTTATAAGTCCCGGTACAAGTTCAATTATGGAAGGATGGTTATATAATCTAATTAATATTGGAGTATCATTAGTTGGATATTATACTGCAACATTTTTAATTGATAATAAACATTATGGACGTACATGGATGATGCAACTTGGATTTATTATGGATTTTATTTTATTTGTTATACCAGCATTTCATTATGAATATTATACAAGGCCAGAAAATGTTCATGCATTTCAAGCAATGTACTTTTTATCATCATTTTTTAATCAATTTGGACCAAATTGTGTAACATTCCTTGTTGCAGCAGAAGTATTTCCAACCCCAGTAAGGGCAACAGCCCATGGATTTAGTGCAGCATGGGGGAAACTTGGTGCATTATTTGCATCAATTCTTTATAATTATATTGATACACAAACGAAATTTTATGTTGTACCATGGTTTGGTCTTGCTGGAATGGTAATTACATTTTTATTTATGCCAGATACAACAGGATTAGATTTACGTGAACAAGATAGGAGATGGTCATATATTAGGCAAGGACGTGTAAATGATTATCATGGAATTGCAATTCATAAAACCCATTTATCAATGTGGGAAAGGATTCGTGGTCATGGTAAATATTATGATCCTGAATTAGATTATAAACAAAAAGTACATGAAATGAGAAAAGAATGGGAAGCAAAACAAACTGAAAAATTTTCTGAAGATTCATTATCATCACAAGGTACAACTGCATCAACAAATGAAAAGGATCCACATAATCATCATGTTAACGATGATGATGCAAAAACAATTGATCATTCTTCTTCTGCTGTTTACCTTTCAAATCCTCATGTTGATAATTATTTTAGTAGAACTTCTCCTGCAATTTTCCCACAAAGGCCAAAAGAGCCTGAAGCTCTTGATGAGAGTATATAAAAAAAAAAAAAAAAGAAATAATTTTTTATAATTAACGGGGGAAAGAAAGAAAAATATATATATATTGAATTTCTTTTTTTTATTATGATTTTTGTGGCTTATTTTGTTTTGCTTGTTTTTATTGGTTTTTTTTTTTTGTTTTGTTTGTAAATTCTACTCTCATTTTGGAGATTTTCTTTTTAGATAAAATAATAATAACAGATTTTTTTAAACATTTAATTTCCTTTTTTTTTTTTTTTTTTTTCCATAATAATCATCACATGAAAAGCAAGTACAAATAAATAAATAAATAAATAAATAAATAAATAAATAAATCATTACAAGAGAGAGGAGAGAAAAAAAGGCTTCCATTTTCTTCACATCATCATTACTCACTTTTTTGCAAATATATCTTTTGCTTCCCAACCATTTGGTCTATATTGTGATAAATCCTTTTTTGGTTGTGGATTATTCGTATCAATTTCCAATACAAATGGGTTTCTTTCAGTTTGTTGAATATTTGCTAATGTATGATTAACTTCACGATGTTTACCTTCATCTGCACGAACATATTCAATTAAATCACGCATTGTTGCATTATTATTCATATGCCAATAATATTTTGCAAATTGTGGTGCCGGTTTATAATTCCATTCATTTAATCTACCAGAATCAATATCATCAATACATCTTGAATATGTCTTTATCGCTTCTTCTTCTAAATATCCAACAAATCTATGACATGTTCTGGGACTAAATAAGTAGCATATAAAAAACATATTCATAAATATACCTTGTCCAGCAAGTAACATTAATCGCATAAACCATCCTGGTCTTGTAAGTTTCATAAATGTCATTAAATGCATCCTTTCATTATATGCTTCTTCCAATAATGTTTCAATCCATGCCCGATCACGTCTTAGAATTCTTAATGATTGTAAATGTCGAATCATACCACCACACATTCCAGGTACACCTGCTATTGATTCCAAGAATAAAAATCGTTTCAACCATTTCTTTTCACTCATTATATATTTTGGATTATTCTCTTGTCCCTTTGGTGGATGTGGATATCCAGTAAAAAAATCAAATGACGATCGTAAAAATCTAATACCTGCCCATGCAATCTTATCAGACATACTCTCCGCTTCTCGATGACTAGGTCCAATCTTTTCCATTTGATCCATTGTATATCCAGGATGTGGCCATGATGCAACTTCAAAGTATTTCTTTTCTTCATCTTGATTTGCCACTAATTTAACTTGTTCATTATGACCTCCATACTCTTCTTCAAGTTTACTTTTTGGTGTTAATCGTGCTTCATGAGCAACTGTTCTATTAGTAATCAGTCCTAATCGAACTACAACTAATGGCCTTGATATCCTCGTGATAACACCTGATGACAACATACTTTTGTCGATTATTCTTCAGCTGTCCTTCCTTTGTTTCCTTTTATAATGTCGAAATTACGTTCGGCACAAATCGCATTCGCTGGGATAGTTTTCCTAATCTGGTGTCTTTGTGATCCGATTGGGTTAAAGGGATTTTCTTTTTTCCCGTTCCTTGTTTTTCATTAAAGCTATGACGTATTGCTGTCACCTCCGATCTTCATATTGTATTGCATTACTTGCTATGTAAATATCTTCGAAGATAGCATATCTTATGTCATTTATACACTGGAATAATGAAGAAATGACATGCAGGACTTTTACCCATGAATAACTGTAATTTACGCTTCTGTCAATTCCAAATCTAAAAGAATTTGTACTTAACAGCGAACCTGATTATGGAGACCAAAGGATTGTGGACCTAGTTACGATACGCTCTATATTCATTTGTACCTTTTATTACATTTAGAAGCTTTTTTGGGCCTGTTTTTGCGGGGACCTTATCGAAAACGTCAATGTAAAAGGATCATCATTCGAAATTTGGTACTCTGGGCACGAAAAGAGACTTACCCAAAGTGGCTTGAAATACGTGGGACAGAGGGTTGTACCTCTTTCTCCAAGTTTGCTTTTCTGTAACTACTAGTTTTGTCTTAGCCGCGAAAATTTAGGCGCGGAATGATCTTCCTTGGATATTTTAGTTCCAGTTACATTCCAAGCTACAACTCTAGCTTTTTCTTTTTGCATTGTACGGCGCAGCCCCTGTTCATGGCTCTCGCTGGGAACAATCTCTACTATCGGTACATCGATGAAAATCACATGAATTTCAATTGATATAGAAGAATCAGCCGTAACATCTCGAGACATGCTGGAGAAAAAAAGGTAGAAATCTCAAAGTGACATTCAAGGAACCCATCCCTTGAATTCATCGTAGTCGAAACGTCATTCATTAATAAACCAAGCTGTCAACGACAGACTTTAGTTTCAGTGCTCGTGACAATCACGTGCATGAAAGAATGAGGAAATACTTTTTTCCGGATAACTTAGACTTTGACTGATGCGTAAGGGTAGCAAATCGTATTGCCGTGCAAAGTTCCCAATAAAGAAAATGTCCCGTCTACTTCACTTATTGGGTTAGTGAGAAGGGGAAACAGACAAACAATTTGAATTTTAAGTTTAGCGTGACAAGGCCCGGGGGCTTAGGAGTCCGAAATCGATTGCATGTAGGAAAAAGTATACAATTCCATATGTATAATTTCTATATTATTGGTTATCGTTTACATCACTCTTCAGTAGGCTGTGTTTCCATTTCTGTCTGAAAATTAAGATGACACTAATGAGGACTTCTGTAATTTCCCAAAAATATTTACTTACTGTTGTACTCTTGTCGTGATGACGGCTTTTTCTTTTTTCTTCCCAGTAGCGCATTCGCCACCCTTCTAGTTTTTCAATCTTAGTTTTCCACCAAATGAATGTGTCTATGACACAAAAACGTCATATGTCAAGCAATATTACATGTCAAAAACCCTTTCAAAAAAAAGCGACTCTATTCGATTAGCCTTTTCGTTTTACCAAAAGGGGGGTAAATACATGTCATAACTGCCAATCTGTAAAATCTTATGCAAAAAATTTTCCCTTTCCACGTTTACTTTTTCGGCTCGACCTCTGCTTTAAACTTCAAGTTTTTTCCCTTTTTCGCCTTCGGCTCAAACCGATTAATTTCTCTTAAAGCCGCCACTTCTCGAGAACTCTTTAATTTCGACGTCCCTACTCACTGCTAAACCAAGAAGAATAGGACAGGTACACTTCACCTTTATCATATTTTGAGTATAATTATCGGCGGATAATTTTATTGTTTTGTTAACTCATACGAGTTCCTCTATAATACGCTTTATTTATCTTTTGCTTTAGCATCTCGACAAAACAATTATTGGTCCCTTTTGAAACTTCTATTCGTTTCTCTTGGCTTATCTGCAGTTGATCTTTGATAGATTGGTATTAAGAAATTTGGATGTCGAGTGTCTTCTTTGAATAAGGATCTCCAAGATCTTCGATTTAGACTTTCAGTATTGATTTACTCAATCTATTTGGAATTATATTTTTTTCATATACGACTCTAAAGTTATGTCTGTTGCTCTCTTAGAACTTCCAATGTCTATCCCCAGAATACATGAGGTATGTTGTGGGTATTCTTTTCAGTGTGAAAATCTCTTTTACTAACTTGCTTAGGTTCTCCCCGAATTTCGGGATTGCCCTCCCTTACCCCCCTCGAGTTATCCACCATCTTCTGACTGGTCTGCCCCTTTGTCTGCGCGTCACAGTCCATGTCCAGTTCAGCCACCAATTTCTATTTTTGAATACAACCGCGAAACGACTGGTTCGCCAACACAACACAATCCATTCCTAACATATTCAGGCCCACAAGTCAACCAATACATATTGCATCCTTCTCAGCATGATACGTCATCGGCACAGCAGAAAACTCAACATCAACCAGCATATCTCAATTCTATTGATCACCGCGACTTTGGGCGTATCCAGGCACTATCACCACCCGGGATGGCAACTTCGTCACTTTTGCCCTTTATTAGTACTCATAGGGCTGAATATCTGCATTCGAGATTGACTGAACCTCAATCACAAGCTTACAATCATCGAGGGGAACTCAAAAGCCCAACTTCACCTTATAGCATCATTTCTGATCAACCAAGGAGAGAATTTCATGTTAATCAAGGTCCTTCTATTCTCAATTCTGAAGGGACCGATTCGTCATCGCGGTCTGTACCGAGCGGGCAATCTCGGAATCGAGAGGCGAAAATTGAACAATCAGAAGAAAGAGGACCCGTTTCCAACACTAATACTACACCTAATGAGGCCAGTACTTCGACACCAAATATTCAAAGACGTGGTCGAAGGAGCAATCTTCCTCGACAGGTGACAAACATATTACAGGAATGGTTGCGTGAACATAGTAACCAACCATATCCGACGGTCGAAGAAAAACAGATGCTCATGAAGATGACTTCTTTGAGCCTAAGCCAGATCTCGAACTGGTTCATTAATGCTCGACGGCGACGGTTGAATAATATAGCATCTTATCGCCATGTGGGTAGATCAAGTTCATCTGGAGCCACTGATGAAAAAAAATTGACGAATGGCAATGTACTTTACAGCACAAATCAACCCGACAGATCTGTTGATCAAGATACCGTCATGAAAGGTATAATGGAAGATACCGCAGAGCGTAGGATATCAGATGATGGTGAAAGTGGGTAACTGATTTTGCACACCTTTTAACGAATTATTTCATCGGTTGTGAAACTTCTTTTTCTACAAACTTGCAATCGCCTGGCATATAAATATTTTTTTTGCATTTTGACTCTGGTTGGCATAATTGTCTTTGTCTCGCTTTTAAAATTGGTTTTTCCTCCTTTTTTTTTTTTTTTTTTTTTTTTTTTTTTTTTTTTTTTTTTTTTTTTTTTTTTTTTTTTTTTTTTTTTTTGGGCAGGGGCTCGTCGCATTTCCTTGACTTTCTTGTGATGAAGAAGAAATGATCATGTTTCGGACACTGTTACTTATTTTCTGATTAATGTTATTTGTGTTTTTCTATTGCATGGGTTTATATTATATTATTTGTGGGGAGTGTCACGCAGCGTAATAAAGCGCAACAAACTAATGTATATTAGACAGGAATTTTGTTTTTCTATTCATTAAGGACGTTCAATTCACCTATATTGATGATGTTATATAACTAAGGCATGTCATATTCCTGTATTACGCGCTGTTTCCTGCCGTAGCCGCCTCGGCCTGCATCGTAATCTTCCCGGAATTCATCGCGTACTTGGCCACCGCTAGCACCACGACCATACTGTCTACCTTCTTCAAAGCCTGGATCAATATCCGTTCGGATTATTCGCTCATCCAATTTGGTGAGGTTTATGTATTTCATGCAATCTAGAGCATCCTGATGACTGTAATATTCAACAAAACAGAAACCGCATGGAGTTTTCTCGAATCTATCCAGCCCCATAACGATTCGCTTAATTTCTCCGGCCCTTCATATCTATTGTTAGCATAGAGCTCCTCATGGCAATATAACTGAACCTCTTTACCTCGAAAATAACTCTGATATCTGCTCCTCTGTTGTATAAAATGAGCTGATCAATTAGTATCTCCAAATAGTACCTAGCAAAATCAGATCTGACTTTCTTACAGATTACCAACATATAAGGTACAAGAATCATTCAGTACTTTCTCGATATCGGGACGTCTCTAAAATACTTAGTCCACGCAAATTAAAGACTCATTTTTCTCACTCACACTCTTCCGCATGACATAATTACTCAACGCATCCATGCGCTCTACCGTATTTCCTGCTACCATCGTCATGATTGCAAAGTGAAGGCCAATCTGTGCTTCTCTTCCTTTTTTTTTTTCTCTTCCTCGATGAGCTTTCTGGACATCTCCCAACCTCTTGTTGACAGTTTGCGAAGTAAAACTCCCAGCCATTCTGTCAAAACGGTGCCCGTGATCTAGAAGGGTTTACTCTTAGCAGACACTTGTAACGACAGAACGGTATAAGGGAGTTTGTCCAGATCTCACGATGGCACAAGCTCCTTTTAGTGCGAGCTTACTCTCTCATCCGATTTTTGCGACTGATCCAGCTCAGACTCTTCCTTTTCCTCGGCTTGCCCCTAATAAACTATGTCGGAGAGGGAATGAAATATTCGTCGGGGAGGCTAATATACTCAAGGTATCAGAATCTGACGAGTCTACTTATAAGGTAAGTATCGAAGCTATATCGAATTTTTTTTTGGTTTACTAAATGGCATATAGGTTGTGAATGTTCCGATTGATTTTGTGATTGAATCTCTATGTATAAATCCATCTGGAACGTATCTGGCGGTATTAGGATCCAATGATATATTGATTGTTACCCTTCCGCCTGTAGGATTTTATTTCAAGGATATTCATGCCTCTCAATCTTTCTGTAAACGACTCGAACTTCCGGTGAACACTACGGATAAAGATAAAGACGAGGATGAGGATGATCTAAATAGAATAGTCAAGTGCTTATGGCACCCTTTATCTCGGAATGACTGTACGCTGGTCGTATTACTCTCTTCTAACCGTCTATGCTCGTTTGAAGTAAATCAAAATTACTGTTTTCCTCACGATATTATTGACCTGTCGGTTCCGCCTCAGGGTCCAGTTGCTTCTAACTCGTTTGGGCTCCTTTCTGAAGAAGATGATGATTCCGCTTTTGTAAGCATGGTCTTCGGTAAGGAGGGAGATGGAACAACTCTTGGACTTTTTACACTTTATTTGCTCAGCGAAGAGGGCGACATATATGGATTATGTCCTTACATTCCACCCCACTGTGCAATCAATTCAGCCTACATGCAGACTCTTTTCGATTCTGTCATATTAGACGAGCGAGAATCTCGTTCAGAAGGTCCCATTCCTCCTCAACTAAGGCATCAGAAAATAAATCAAGTTCAATATTTGACAGATATTTGGCGCCAGGTCTTCTCAAATAAGAATCATCCAAGTGGTAACCAAGATATATCTATTGATTCCATCCCAGCAAGAGCCAGCAATCTTATTACAGGGAGCCTTCCGTTTGAGCGACCGGCAAGTGCCCCAACTCTCCCAGCTCTTCAAGGCCCGTTTTGTTTGAAACCCTATCCCACAGCCATGTATCAAGATTTTCAAGCTACGGACATTGCTACTTTAGAAGACCCTGAAACTGATCTTAGAGCAATTGTGATATCTTTCGGGAACGGGTGCATTGATATATTCCTTGACGAGACTGGTCTCAGTTGTTTATGGTCTTCATCTCAAGGGGCAGAAAAGAATTATACCTTCTCTAACCATGATGCCATAACATTGGGCAAGGAACATTGCCTTTCCTTTCTTGAACGGATACATCTGCAGATGCCCACTGATCGAATAGATACTGGACTGAGACTGTTTAGTGATCCTGAATCATCTCCTTTTGTTATATTTGCTGTCCACAATTTTGGCATTCACTCCATTGATGTGCGACCTTGGTACGATTTACTTTCAAACCTCATCGATACCATCTCTTACTATGAGGAGTCACCTGACCGTCCCATGAGAAAGCGGCAAAGTACACAGACTAGGGAGACTTTTGAGCGAGTTGATAGTTCCAAAGATCAAGAATTATCCAAAGAAGTCAATGATATATTACAAACTCATCGTTCCGCGGTCAATACAATGATTGACAGTCAAACTCTGCATGGAGGCGTCGAAGGATATGCTATTCTAAAAGATCCAAGGACAGCAATCTATGTATTTATTGTCATGTCTCGAGAGAAGTTTGCATCGTTCCCTTTAACAAATGTATCTGATGTTCAAATTTCAAAGCCTCTTTCAGTGGCTCGGAGTCCCCAAGTACCACGAACAAGTGGGGAAAGGTTTGGCGTATTGAATAAGCCAATTTCCACGGCGAAACAATCTGCGGTAGATTCACCTATTAAGTCACTCTTGGAATCGACACGACGAAGCACTAAAAGCTCTCCACTATCGACTTCCCCTGACAAAAATTCACAAGTACAAGATGACGCAGGAATGACAACCAAATCGGATAAAAAAGAATACCAAAGTCTACTGAAGGGAGGTCCATTAGTTCTGAATAGAGGTATGTCTGTTGCAGAAATGAAAATGCAGATCAATCAGATTGTAAAGGATAAGGATACAAAGATAGATGTTGGTGCGCCCATAACTATGGTAGATGAACAAATTCTCCGGTACTTGTCGAAACTGGTGGACTTTTTATGTGAAAGAGCAGAAGAAATTGAACAACAAGGGTTAAAAATTCATGGCAGTTTGGAATCACAAAGAGCGGAACTGAAACGGCAGTTGACTAAATTAGCCGAGTGCTACGATCTTAAACGAGATAAAGATGATGAAGACAAATGGATACTGGTCGATCGGACCCGGATTAATGATGATAGTATTGACTCATTCAAAGAGAGAGCAGAGGCTGTTTTGAGTCGGCAAAAGAAACTTGAAGATCGTGTTGAAGAAATGACAGATAAATTGGTCAAGAGTATGCCTCAACCACTGAGCAGGGCAGAGAAGGAGTGGATTGCATCGCTTGACCGGATCCGTATGAAGGTTAACCAGAGAAATACTGGACTGAGAGACAGATCACATAGTGTCATTGATCAAGCCAAGGGTCTAGTGGCCAAACTTGAATTGTCAGCTGCCAGTTCAAGCAGTGAACCCAAGATATCAAAGCCATCAAGACCATCATTAGTCGGTATGGATGAATTTCAAATTCTAGCGCTACAAAAGCTACTGAATCGGGAATCTCAAATCATCGAACAGACAAGAAAATCTCTCAGTCGCCTAATGGTGACGACTAAAGAGGATACAATTAAGACGTAATTATGAGACAGATAAAAATAATACTAGTAATCGAAGAAAACATAATATAATATACATAAAGTCGTCACACACAGAAAAGAAAAACCGGCACAAGCTTTAAGCCTGGAAGACAATGCCTCTCTTCTTTACCATAGCTTTACCACCGCTAGAGAAACCTGTACCTTCTCTTATTATCTTAACTATACCAGGTTTTATCTTTGATTTTTTCTTATTTTTCTTTGAATCATGGGCCGGAGTGAGTACTGTCTCACAGACAGCACATACCATTGGTACTTGGTCTTGAGGAACCACTTGGTTAAAACAAGATAGACAAATAACATGACCACATGGTTTGGATAGTACAATATCTATCGAAGCATGTAGCAATCTACGACAACAGGGGCATATTCTAATGAGATCCTCTCCAGATGACGATGATGTATTGTCAACTGAGAAATGGACATCAACAAGAAGTTTTCTTGATAGTGCATGTGATGATCCAGGTCCAGGGCATGATATTGTTTTCGGGACTTTTTTGAGGTTTGCAGGATCTGTGGAATTAACAAGATCCCGTTGGTGTAGTGCGGCTGCAGATGGTGCCTTTGATGGGTCCCAAAAGGCTTCAGATGTATCCTGGCCTGATGATTGATTATCTCGGGCTATTTTCTTTTGTACTCCATCTAATCGTTCCTGTTCTGATCGTTGAGCTTCATCGACATCAAATTGGAATGATCTTTTCTTATTATTATTATTATTATTAGTTGTTGTAGGTTTATCTTGTATCAGTAATTGTTTTGTGGTATTTAACCGGTTGCTTGACTCATCTGATGGCTGCGTAGTAGTCTCCGTGATGCCTTGCTCTAACCGTTCAAAATCTCGAATATCCTTTTCCTTGGCTTGTTGTGATTGCTGTTTGTGATTTTCTTGTGCTTCCTTCATAATTGCCTGATTCTGCTTTTCAATATCTTTAATTTCAAGAGATTGGCTAACCAAGTTTTCATAAATGCATGATCGACAGAATATATGACCCATTTCCTCACATGCTACAGGATCAACGGCTGCCATCAAACAAAGAAGACATGAATCGGCGTCGATAAATGATTCCGCCGACAAACGCTGGGACTGTGATCCATAGTTTTTAGCTGCTTCAGACCGCTCATAAGAGGTGAAATATGCAAGCGCGGTATTACGTCTAGAGTGCCTAGACATCTTCCAATCCAGTACTTCCTTTCAGAAGGTATTTCCATCTCAAAAAAATGGTGTTGAGGTTTGTTGGGAGTTTGGCCGCAGCCTATAACGAATTGAGTAATTGGCATTACACTAAAGTCATCGGCTGTCTAATTAAGGTAAAAAGCGAGACACGACGGAATCGGGGAAAATTAAAGGTCCCGAGGAATCAAAATAAATTATCAATTCAAATCAAATAACTTTTGCCAAATATGAATAGAGCACGATTCATAAATCATAAGGGTACTCAGGCGGCAGTTTCAGGGTATGTTATGGTGATTATGTCAAAAAAGTTATTATTTTCTCTCTTAAACTAATCTTATATTTACTCTGGAGATTTCTTCGCAGAAACATATCGTCAGGCAAATCTGTCCTTAAAAATCATAAAGTCAATGAAATATCTTCGATTATTACCCAGGATAAATCCCAGGGTGCCTCTCAGGCAATGCGTCAGTTTGCTCTTGCTCTTTTTTTCACACTGCTGTGCTGACAATTTCTTCCTTCACTAGTCTACGCTACTGGATTCCAACCTGATGATATGAATAAAGCACAGATTGGAATTGCAAGTGTTTGGTACTCGGGAAATCCCTGTAACATGCACCTTATGGATTTAAGTAATCATGTTCGAGATGGGGTAAAGAAGGCCGGCATGATGGGCATGCAATTCAACACAATTGGTGTCAGTGATGGTATCTCTAATGGCACAATTGGTATGAGCTACTCTTTACCATCTCGAGATCTCATTGCTGACTCTGTTGAGACTGTTATGGCTGCTCAGTCTTACGATGCTAATATTTCAATACCTGGATGCGACAAGAATATGCCTGGTGTTCTCATTAGTATGGGAAGGTTAAATCGACCATCCATTATGGTATACGGAGGAACTATAAAATCAGGCCATTGTGCTAGTTTACCAATGGAAGATATCGATATTATCAGCGCTTTCCAATCATATGGACAGTATATCAGTCATACTATTGATGATAAAGAGCGGGAAGATATTGTAAGGCATGCATGCCCAGGAGCCGGAGCATGTGGTGGTATGTATACTGCAAATACAATGGCTTCTGCTTCTGAAGCTTTAGGAATGACATTACCAGGTTCATCGTCAGCACCAGCAGAATCAAAGGAAAAAATCCAAGAGTGTCATGCTGCTGGAGAAGCAATCAAGAACCTTTTGGTGCAAGATATTCGCCCAAGGGATATTATGACTAGACAGGCATTTGAAAATGCAATGACATATGTTATGATCTCTGGTGGTTCAACAAATGCAGTTATGCATCTGATTGCAGTTGCTCAATCTGTTGGAATAAAGCTTACTTTGAAGGATTGGCAGAATGTTTCTGATCGTGTACCGCTGTTGGGTGACTTTAAGCCTAGCGGTAAGTACTCGATGGCTGATCTGCAACAGTATGGTGGAACTCCAGCTGTACTCAAATTCTTACTCAAAGAAGGTCTTATTACTGGTAATGAAATGACCGTTACTGGTAAAACAATGAAGGAGAATCTTGAAAAATTCCCCAACCTGCCTGACGGTCAGAAGATCATTCGGCCGCTTTCAAATCCCATCAAGAAGGTGAGTTTCAATATTTTTTGGGCTAAGAAATGATACTACATGAGAGCGCGCACTGACTATATTAATCTACTAGACTGGACATTTACAGACTTTATTTGGTAGTTTGGCTCCTGGAGGGTGTGTTGCCAAGATCACCGGAAAGGAAGGTCTTTACTTTAAAGGAAAAGCACGAGTCTTCCCCGATGAAGATGAGCTCATTAAAGTATTGGAAAGAGAAGAGATCAAGAAAGGTGATAAAACCGTTGTCGTTCTCAACTACAAGGGACCTAAAGGAGGTCCAGGAATGCCTGAGATGCTCAAACCTAGTAGTGCTATTATGGGAGCAGGCCTCGGCAAGGATGTCGCTCTAATTACTGATGGACGTTTCAGTGGTGGATCTCACGGATTTTTGATTGGGCATATTGTCCCTGAAGCTCAAGTTGGGGGACCAATTGGGCTTGTCAAGGATGGCGATGAGATTGAGCTTGACATTGTAAAGAGAACAATCGAGTTACTTGTCCCTGATGAGGAATTAGCTCGACGCAAAGCTTTATTCAAAGCTCCTCCATACAAGTTCCAGCATGGAGCTCTATACAAATACGCAAAGTGAGTTTAGTTGTTTTACCCCGACTTTCCGAGGTTGTGCTTGCTGACGTTTAAACTTTCATTTTCATTTTTTTTTTTTAGATTGGTATCTGACGCTAGTCACGGTTGCGTCACTGACCTCCACAGCGATGAGGAGTAAACAAATAAAAGAAAACAAACTTAAACTTAGTATCAATTAAGGTTACGAAAAAAAAAAAAACTTCTCGAGAAAATATTAAAAAAGAGAAATAATGGGACAAAAAAAAAAGGGTAACGGAATTAGGAGTAATTAGAAAGAAACTTGAAAATTTTGATTCTACTTTTTGAGATATCTTTTGTGCGAGTTTAATGTAATAATAACACTCTAAAAAAAATACTAGCAACTTTTTAATATTCATTTTCTGTTTTCTGTTTCTTTACTTGATTTGTACTGGTAAAAACTAGACGCTAAGATTGTCCCTGAATGCAGGAGTAGTATCATATTTCGGTCGAGAGAAAGGAAAATGCCGAGAGCCCTCGGGCTGCTTACGTGGAATGCTCGATAAAGAAAATTGATCGAGCAAATTAAAAATGAGTTAAGCCATCATTACGACGCAGCTTTTTTTTTTTTTTTATCCTTGGGCAGGGCCCGCCCGCTTCACAGATTTTTGATGATTTACCCGCCGAAATTGGTATAAAGCTGTGTTCGGCCAACTCCGAAGTATTGTGACGTGGGGCATCTCTGTAAATGGGACTAAATGGGAAGCTTAAAGGCTTAGGTTGCGATAAGCTTCATACACTTAGCAACTTGATAGACTCGATCTCTATATAATCAATCAATCCTTCAGCCATAGCATATATTTTGTGTATTTCTCGGAAAAAAAGTAATGACAAGAGATGGTTGTTGGCACTACCGAATCCCTTCATGGTCGACGCAGTCTGCGATCAGTCAATTCAACATCTCATCTCGAAGCTAGAGTTCCCATCAGACGGGCTATCTCCTCGAGCAATGAGACAGTTCGGACTACAATACGTTGCGAATATGATGCATTCACGTTTTATTGTTTTTTAACATTGGGTGAGGACTTGTTGTTGCCCGTTATGTCTTGTTGATTTTAAAACTAACTATCTGGGTGGAATTCAGGTATTGCCATGCTATGGCCGTGGAACTGCTTTGTATCTGCCACGAGATATTTTCTTTTTCAACTTGATAATAGCAAAATTCTCCAGAAGAATTTCCAAAGGTTGGTAGATTTTAATTTGAATTGATCATGATGAAGGCTGATTTTGCTTACACTGATTATAGTTCATACATGTTCGTCGCGACACTCACAACAGGGACGGTAACATGGCTTCTATCCCTAAAACATACACGGGCCGATTATCCTACCCGGATACGGATAGGACTCATCATTGAAATCATCGTTTTCTCAGTACTTGCCCTTTCATTCTCTATATCTCCTGGACCATCACTTAGTCCTGCGATATACTTTATCTTTGTCCAAGCCGTCAATTGTCTTGCGGCTGGTGCCGCTGGATCGGTACAAAATGGAATCTTCTCCTTTGTCCACTATTTTCACAATATTCACTATACCCAAGCTGTAATGATTGGTCAAGCAATAAGCGGTGTCCTACCTTATACCATTCAATTATTCTCTGCATTTTTTTTTCATAGTCATCCCAAGACGGAGAGATTAGGGGATGACCCTAATAATGATGATTCATCGCCGCCTAATGATAAAGTATCACCGTCTTCTGCTGTAAGAGATTTCTTAATTGCCGTTATCTTATTTATCATTGCATTACTATACTCGGAGCGTCTAGTGAGGAAGAGTGTTGTAATGATTCACGAACACAGATATTCTGAGGATGTGACCCCTCTTGTGGCCTACAATGAGGAAAGATTAGGACTTTTCTTCAGTCATCGCAATAGTAATGAGTCTTACGATAGTTTACCCTCAACTGATAATGAGACTGAGGTCGCCGAGGTAGTTGAATCATCAACATCAGCATTAGGCCAGGCTGGCCGACACATGTCGGTCGATATGATGCCATCATTACTTGATAAAGTCAAGCCAGTTAGCCTTTCAACAGTTTTACGACAACTTTGGATGCCTGGATTCTCTGTCTTTTATGCATTTTCATTATGTCTTGCTTTTCCTGTTTTTGCAGTTAAAGTAATGAGTATTAATCAATCCAACGGTTGGATTGTTACTCAACCAGATTTCTTTGTTCCTCTTGCAATGTTTATGTGGAATCTAGGAGACTGTATTGGCAGATTTTTGCCATCTGTTCCATCTCTGATGGTTGAGGTAAGTTTTTTTTTTTTTCTATTCTTCAAGAGAGAAGCTTAGTTTACTAATTTACATTTAGAATGGGAAATTAATGTTACTTTACACATTTTTACGCACTGGATTTATTGGTCTTTTAATGTTGTCAAATATTCCTGGACGAGGTCCAATAGTTCATTCTGATTTATTTTATCTAGGTGTGCAACTGTTATTTGGTATTACAAATGGACACATTTGTAGTTCTTGCATGATGTCTATTGGGAACTTTATTGCTGATCCAGCTGAGCGACCAACTGCTGGTGGTGTTATGGGTTTAACAATATGTTGGGGCTTAGTTGCTGGATCAGTTCTTAGCTTTGGTTACGCTGCCATGATCTAATAACATCATTATTGTTTCATTCTCAGTGAGTAGCCAGAAAAAAAAATATACAAAAGTTTCATCTTTCATTTCGTTTCATCAAAAGCTTTATATACATTTTTATATACATTGTTGTTGAACGGTTGGAAATGGAGGAGCTTTGGGGGGGAGGTGCGGGTTTTAGCGGGGCAGAATTTGCTTTCTTTTTTTCTTTTTCTTTTTTTCGTTTAGGGAGTTTAATACTGGGAGATTGAATGGTATGAAGAGTTAGTTATTGTGTAGTATTATAGCTATTTTTTTTTTTTTTTTTTTTTTGATTTTATGCATCTGAAGAGTTTTTTGGATTTGATTTTATTTTAATATCTTGATCTAAAGACGGTAAAATACTGCTGGACAGTCTGTATATGGGTGAATTCATTAATGGAATTACTTTTTGCATCTAGTGAGTTTGATTCATCATTTTGATCACCATAGATTATTTTATATGGAGGTAATTCTGGTATATTTTGTAAAAGGCTTTGAATCATTGATTTACCATCATTTAAATATGTTGTTGGTGTACATTCAATTTCCATAATTAGCATTTTAAATGCTGAACCATTTTGTGTTACAGTAACAATTCTTAACCAAAACATACCATCATTACATGAGTAGACAATTCCACCATCACCTCTAAGGGTTTGCCTTAAAAGCCATAATGACTGCATTTTTCTAGTAACGAGTAAATCAAAACCTGGTTCCATTGTGACTATTGGTGGTGGTGGTGGGTTGTACCCATTATTATTATTATTATTATTATCTTCCGCCTCTTTCTTTATTAGATCCTGCTGCTGCTTTGGCTGAGGATCAGTCTGTACATATATATTTCCACGATGATGATTCAATATTAAATGTGTCAAGAATCTCGATTGTTTAGGTGCAGGTGGTGGTCGTAAATGTGATGATGCAGTATTATCATTCACTCCTCCTCCTCCTTGACTAGATGAAGATGAATCAGGATTTTCTCGAAATAATTTATATTCAAACCCCCATGTTTCTGGTACTTCAGTAGGGTATATCGGGTATATGGCTCCCTTTACTTGATTTATTGTTTGAGCATTAGCCTCTTGAAATACCAATAATCTATTATATAAAGAAAATTCATAGTTAAAAAACAACTAACAAACAAAAATGACAACAAATGATAGAATTACTTACGCTGTAACAGGCATGAAGAATAATGAGCAGCGACGACGCCTCTTAGATTATCAGGTTGTGCTCAAGTCAGATTTCAATAAACAATAATATCATCAAGTCCTAAAATAATAATAAAAAAATCTGAGCCGCACTTATTCTACTCTAATTGTGAGGCTCACACCGCATCTAATACTCGAACTTGTTGACTATAAAAAAGTCTTAGGCGAAAAAATGATTGATGAGTTAAGTGGAGCAAACTCTGGAAATGAAATCATTACGGAATCCATGATTGGCAGATATGAATCTCATGTCTTACGTTGTGCTGTAGACTGTCCTTCGAGACAAGTTTCTCAAAGCTCACATTCTCTAGGTTTCAAAATCAGTTCCTAAACTATTAAGTGCACTAATCCGTATATAGAAAAGTAATCATGATCCAAAAAAAAAAAAAAAAAATATACATCAGTAGTTCATAACACATTAAATGAAGCCAGCCAATTGGACTATGTTGGATTACTTATAGCTGCTGCTGCTTCAACAAATCCAGCACCATCCTTGTGTATAATCTATACAGAACGCCCAAAAGATTTTTTTTTTTCTTTTTAATGGATGCTTAAATATCAGTATCTTCTTGCCTCCATCGAGCAAATCGGAGATAATCACCAGATATAACTCTATTGAAATGAAATAGGTGTTTCCTAATAAAATGCACATATCGAGCATAGGTAAGTGCTGCACCTACTACAGCAATAGCAGTAAGGAATGATGGAAACTCAAACTGATGAGGACGTGACCAAATAATCGTAGAAATATAAGATAGCAGTTCAAAAAATGATTGCACTGCTGACTCAATAGCTGAGAACCGTGCTCTGTGAGATTCGTCTACACCTTCTTGAACTTGAATTTGAATCGACAAATCAAACCCCCACAGTCCAATCCTAGATAGGATCACTGCAAAGACAAATAAATATATTTGCCAAGTATAATAGATGTTATCAACTGTATCATGACTTAGATGTACAGCTGTCGCTGCAGCACACGTAAAGAGCGCCTGCCAATTGATAAACCAAAGACCCGAGCGAATAGGACCTATCCATCGCATCAGCCATGGCGCAATCAGGGTGGCAGAAAGTTCAAATAACACTGACACTCCCCTGGCAACACCAACTGGCGCCGCTCCTGCTCCTCTGAAAAGAAGATAGGCAACCATTGTGGGACCAAAAGATAGAACTGTGAAGTACACCATGCTTAAACTAAACGATGCTGAGAACAGATCATGACTATAGTAAAATACAATCGGATTGGTAACTGATTTGAATGATCTCTTGACCCAAGATTGGCCCTCAGTTTGCTGCTCCGCCGGTTGAGAATCAGATTCGTCAAAAACCTCAGCAGGGTCCTCATCATCAGTTATCACCTGATGTTTCCTTGACGATGCCAACAAAGGACTTGAATGATAGACTTTGGCGATGCTGTAATACTCGATGAAAATAGAAACGAAATTTAATCCCAAAACTGTATAAATGCAAATCTCAGTATCGACAAAGCCGTCTAGAAATGAGATAGCTAAAGGTCCCACCAATTTACAGAAAAGGTCAATCCTTCTCATTTGAGAGTTAAATCCTCGTAAGCGTTCCGAATCTCCCTCTGCAAGTACTACTACCCAATCTCTCTCCACTGCCAACAAGTTAATAACGCTGCATAACCTCTCCACGCACGCCATTAATATGACGACAGCTAGTAGACCGCCTTGAAATAGAGCATTTGCAGAATTCCTTTCCACCCGCTTCAAGAGAAAAAAGAATAACACGCAAGATACTATAACTGCTAGCCTTTGATAGACGATGGACTCTCTAAGCACTCTGAGCCTTGCAGTCTTGTCGACATAGGCACCAGCCAAATGAGAAAAGAGAATAACAGCTATTGTTCGAAGCATTGCATAGAGGGACAGCGGTATGAAATCACCCGGAAATATCTCTGCTAGAAAAAGGACAGCTGCATATTCAAAGAGTCGAGCATTCCACGTTGATAGAAAATGTGAAATATATAAATTACCCTTGATGATTCGCAGTTGAGATCGATTTATACGTTGTAATTCACGTGGGGATGAAGGACTTGGAACTTGCCCGTCATCGCCGTAGGCAGTGTTGCCGGTATTTTCAGGGAGCAGCCTCGTCGCTTCACTAGGGTCTGAAACCATACTCAACAGAAACGAGATATTTTCCCAGTCAAAATGGGTTGGCAAACGCGTCGATTCTTTAGAGGGTAGTCAAATATCGTTGGGAGGAACATACCGATATCGGTTTCAACTAGGTAATTAATCAAAAGACGCAAATGGTTGGTTAGCTGAGTCAAGGTACCCCGGGAAGGCTGTGCAGTTAGCTGTTTTGTTCCTGTTGGTCTTTCATTCATAGTTAATCTGTGACGTGGTGCCTAACTGCTTTAGGAAGTTTCGAGAGCCGCACGTATTTCCCAATGTCTTGTAAAAGAACAAGGTAACCTTATATTATACAAGCTTTCTAAAGATGAAACCACGAAATATTAGCTCCTACTATTTTAATAATTCCTATCAAAGTAAACAAGCAAGACTATGTAATAAGCCGAGACGAATGTTTGAGGGATTTACGAGACTTACAATTCATCATCCAGGATGTCAAACATATTTAGCAATTGCGACTCGGATAGCTCACCTGCTGTTCCGGATATATCATTGACTTGCCCTTGAGTATGCTCGAAACCAGATATCGTATCGGTTTTGTTGATAGGAGTATCCTTCTCATAACGGCTCGGGCTTTTCAATGTGATGGCTGCTTCCGTAAGTGAGGTATCTGGAGGCGTAGCTAAACTAATAGTGCTGGGTATTGTAGATGATAGCAACTCAGAGACATCGGGTAGGCTGATGTCCTCATACAAATCGTTATCCGCGGATATGTCATGAAATTCGGGTATAATTGCTCTTTCATCATATTCCGAGTAGCAAGCTTTTTGTACTTTTCGTCCACTGTCAGAACAGGTCAAGCTCTTTCTTTTCAGGTCCTCGCTCTTTTGAGTGTCCTTGGCTTGCAAGCTAAGGAAAAAGGTAGTCAACATCTTCTGATCCCTTCTACGAGGGGGAACATATTAGAAACTCACTTCGCGGAATCCAAGCTGCTATGTTTCGGTGCAGGAGCATCTTCAGCCTTAAGAAGATCATCTGACAAGTGGATAGGGACAGTTAGCTTTGCTCATCCTTATGCCACCTTAGCACATACTTAGATCCTCGTCATTACTATCAACAGTGAAATCACTATCAAAGTCATCAGTGACAGCCCTGATCCGCTTTGAATCTGATTTTTCACAAGATGGATTTTCCCCAGCCACAAGGACACTGCACTCCACGGAAACTAGCTAGAGTATAAGTTTCGCGTCTGATGTTATACCAACTCATTTTGCCAATCTCCCTCTTACCGACTCCTTCAAGCATGACAATACACGTAATATCATCTCCACGGCGTATTTGTTGAGACAGAGTAAACTTGCGAGTATTCACAAGCGCGTGAACTCTGTTGAAAGAAAAGGTATTAGTAACGTATTGTTTCAAGATCAGTTTAAAGAGACACTCACGGGATACGCCGGAAATCGAGCAATGCACCTCCTGAAGTGAAGGTTAAAATATCCGCTATCATGAGCATTCTATTCCAAAACTTCTGCACTTGGTTGTTAGATGTCCTAACTTCTACTTCGACTTCCAGTTCTAGCTTCTTTCCTGACTTTCTAGTTGCAGATATGCGAAATTGAGGTAGACTTTCTACTTGAGCAACAAGTTTGCGTACAGCGACTGGATTCATACCTAGTGCGTACTGGAGCTTTGAAACGTCAGTATTTCTAAAATCTTCAAAATTCTTGATCCCATGTTGACTGAGCTTCTTTATCTTGACGGGACCAAGACCTTCAAGCTGTCTAAGCATGTGAACGCTATGGTTCCAAGCTTTACTCTTGATAGATCTCGATAATTCAAGAGCATTCTTCACAGAGATAGCATCCTGTGCCTGAAGTCTGAAATCTACAAGGCATCCAATGAGTTTCTCGGCTTTATCCATAACAACAGCTTTCTCCATGTTGAATATGTATGCCAGCTTCCCCGCTCCATCATAGTCGGGAATATCGACATGTCCAATATCGCTCTGAGACAAAATTGATTAGTACGATCCCCCAAGGAAAATATCTCTACTTTTCATATTTACCTGTATCATCAAATTGATTTTATCTCTGTTCTCTAAAGGTTGCCCCTTACTCAGAGGGTAACGTATCCCATCCATCTTACTGAGTTCCTTGAAGAATTTCTTCTCATTATGCTTGATACGGATTTCTCCGAATTCCTCGGCTTCGGCTAGAAGAGCAATCTAAAGAACATATGTCAGTGACACCAGCATTATTAGACTCTCTTTTTAGACTATAGCATACTAGTCTCGCGATATCGAGGGAATTTTCTGCTTGTTGAAATGCTTTGCAGGTTGCAAAATTGACATAGAATTTGGCCATTAATGTCGCAGGGTCTCTTGCTTGTATTTTCGCCGAATTATCAAACTTGATAAAATTTGCCTCAGATAATGAGTTTAATGCATCCCTTGCAAACTCTTCGAGCGTCTTATCTGGATCAGACAACGTCAGTATATTAGTAAATTTATAATGATCGGGATTAGCCCTCATTCGAACGTAAAGAAAAGTAGATCGCAGCCACATAAGAGCAGACTCTAAGTCATTGATTGTGCCCAAAACAATCTCTGCATTCTACAGTACCAGATTGTCAGCTTCAAAAAAAAAGCTGCCTCACAATTTTTATATCAGCCATTACGTACTAGATGCTCAATAAGATGGGTATGCAGGCTGCAATTTCGTAATCAGTAATCGATGCTAAAGGAGCTACACAATCGGATATCACTTTACCAGCTTTCCAAGTTGTCAGTGCTAAAGAGTATCTTTTCATATTGAGCCTTTTTGGACTTCTCGGTCATAATGACAGCTTCGGAATGCTATAATTAGTTACTGTCATCTCATCGGTATACACATGTAATTTCACCCAATTACCTATGGCATCAACATCAGTGTCAGATCTGTATAATGTAAAGATTAGTCCTATGACTATGCTCATTAATTAACTATCCCTTCTTGCCTTCCCGCTCTTCCAATCATTTGAGAAATCTCAAGATTCGAATAATCTGCCATTGCACCATTAGACCAGAATGTTGTATTCTTTATAATGACAAGATGAGTGGGGAGGTTCACCTTGAATCAGAAGATATTAGAAAGTTGATCATCAGAAGGGCCTAAATAGCATCATGCTTACCCCAACAGATAAAGTTGAAGTACAACAGATGACGTGGATAAGACCATCTCGAAATGCGCATTCTATTGCATTTCTATTCTTTAAGGAAAGCCCCGCATGATGATAAGCGACTCCTGTTTTTACAATCTTCTCTAAAGCACCATCATCCAAAGATATAGAAGTCTGTAAAGGAGGGAGAAATTTAGAATTCTCACTTAAGCTCTTTGCAGTAGAAACAGCAATATTGCGTGTTGCACAAAAGACCATCACTGGCTTTCGGCAATAATGCTTTCGCAGGATTTCGGGGAGTCTTTAAATATAAAGGTTAGCTGAGTAATGCGAAAATCTCGCTACACAAAGAGAGTTTTTGTACTTTGTATTTAAGATTTTATCCATCATGAAGGAATTTCCAGGCGAAGATACGGTATATCCGTAAACGAACTTTTTAATCTTCACAGGCCGAAATTCTTCACCGAAAACTTCGAGACTCGCAGGAATAACTAGAGAAAAAGAACGGGAAAGAAAGTAAGGAAAAAGTATTTCCAAAAATCCAAGAGATTGGCGGGATGTCTCACTTTGCGTTCCTGATTTTTTGCCAATCCACGCGGCGATATCTTCTGCATTAGGAATTGTGGCAGAGAGCGCAATGAATCGAATGTTTGAGCAAACTGTCCTCATTCTTGATACAACAGCTTCTAAAGCAGCACCTCTGTCACTGGCGAGATTGTGTACTTCATCGACCTATCCATTTTATTAGATTCAACCAAGAGGTCGTGGGGGCTTAATAGAACCTTACCAAAAATAACTTAACCATGTCCACTAGCTTTCCATGATGCATCCAGCGCCTGGTTACGGAGTCCCATTTCTCTGGCGTTGTAATGATAATATCTGCAGACTTTATTCGATCGATTTGCTCAAATTTCGTGTCCCCGGTTAAGGAACCGCAAGATAAGTTTAGTCGACGAAACTTATTAGACCAATCGAGTACTCTTTCTGCACAAAGTGACTTTGTCGGGGCCACGTAGATAACTTTAAAGGGTTGGGGTCTGCAAATAGTAATCAGCCTCAGGATGGCCAACTCAAACAGTACAGTCTTGCCAGATCCGGTTGGAGATGAGACAACAACATTGCTATCGCCGTTGTATAGAAGGTTGAAGAGTTTAGACTGTACAGCGTTAAAATAACGAAACGGGAAAAGAGATTGGTAATTATCGGGTATTGACTTGACTAGCAAAAGAGATATTCCATTGACGATGGGGGAATGAACAGGGGTTTGAGGTAATACTGGGTATGTTGTTAACTGAATCACATTAGTATCTTGTGTCTGATTCGAATCATATTGCGGGTATTTGGTAAGATCGGGACTTTATTTGTATGTTAATGAGGATATCGATATGGGTATTTTGTGTAGACTGACTAGTGGTTATCTTGATTGTCAACCCGAGCGGGATTATCACAATATTCTTCTAGTTTGAGTCGTTCACGCTCAGCATGAATAATTGAACTATGAGTCAAACGCATTATACCTTGATGGAGTCCAGAAAGGTTGCGAGAAAAATTCAAAGGCATAGCTGGCAAATTACCCTCTGTGCCCGACTCGTTATCTGTAGCGCACATTAGCGGACAAACTCAAGGCAAGGAATTGAATGATATATTTATACCAGACATGTCGTAATGATACTGCATAGTAGCGCTTCAATAATGACTCAAGTGCGAGGTAAGAGAGGAGCCCTACAGAATATATACTCATCAGCCACAAAAATTCTAAACTTGTCAAACCCCAATCATTTTTTAAAATCTTGCTATATACAAATTGATTACGTAAACAAAGGTATTATAAAGCTTCGACGTATTCGCTACTGTCTTGTAGAGCCTTTTGGCGTTCTTCCACCAGTTTGCGTAGGACCTTTTGCGGATCCTTTAACTTAGCAGAGCGTGTTCTGTCTTTGCGCTCTTTAAGGATATCATCAGTGACCTCTATCATAGCTGCCTCATCATGATCTGCGTGGTAAATAGCAAAGGCTTCACGGATAGATTCAATAGCTATTCTGTTTGGTTCAGGCAAGCGTGATTTAAATTTCTCAAGCTTGAGATTTGAAATCTTTATTATCTTATTAGCCTCATTTGTGACCTTGTCGAGATCAGAAAGATCTTCAGGAAGGCCATATATTGCATAAGCAAACCGAACTAGCTGCTGGCCCGAAAGTTTGTCCTTTTCAGGCGCGGAAGTCAAGTACTTATCGGCGAATATACGGGCTTCTTCTTTAGCCTCGAAAGCCTCTTTTCCATTCTCATATGCCCTTTGTCTTTCCGCTAATGTCTGGCGAATCCTTACAAGAGTTTTGTTGACCACGTCAATCCTATTCTTAATTCTAGTCATTGTAAAAGCATCAAACCGTGGGACCTCTTGGTGGTTCAACCCAGTCCAATCTGCTAAAAGATGTAGCTCTCTCCGAAGAATGTTGAGTTCCTTTAAGCCCTGATACCACATCTTGTGAAGATCTTCAAATGATTTCCTCCGAAGTTCCGGTGTAGACCACGAGCGGACATCGTCCTCATAGGAACCAATCAATGCCTTGTCTCTGAAGAATCCGTAAAGGGGATGATCATCGGGAACATTGATTGTAGCGGTTGTTGGCCTAATGGGTGCTTGAGGTATGACATGTAAAGGCTTGATCCGTACCATGCCAATACTTGAAGAATGAAAGGATGCTCGGCTGTTTGAAAGCACTCGAGCCACATCTCGCCATGCACCCCGCATGTTTTGTGTGATTTTTCTTCAACAATAAAAGAAGAGATCCTTCACACTGGTGAAGTGAATTAAGTTTAGTGATTTTTTTGTTTGCTCGTTGCTATGGAAGCAAGACAACCACCATAACTTGGGACAACGAAATGGATATCCATCTTCTGCCCATTCAGATAATGCATTGTTCTTACAAGTCCTGATAACTAACTGATTTATCTTTCAGGGGAACAAAAACTAAAAAAATTGCTGTATTTGCATTTCATGGGAGAATTTATTCTACAAGGCCTATCTTTCTGATCGATATCTATGCTGAACGCTCCGCATAACTCTTTCTTCATTTAACATTAATGTTTAACATCTGCTGGGAAAAGCAACCGACATTCATAACTATAAAGAGTCTCTTATTGTTTGGAAAAGTAACACCCCAGATTACTTTAAAGAATTATAATACGTCACAAGAGTCATAAAGCCCTAGTCTTGTCGAGATATTGGATCAACCCAACTCTAGGATGACATAAGCCATTCCAAAAAAGTCTGATAAATAAGAAACATGATCTGCGATAAGCGCATGAAGCTTGTTCAAAAGAAGAACCAATCATCGACGTCTCCGCAATTTAAACGTCTCGAAAGTACAAGATGAGCTCAAATTAGAGTGCGGCTCATTTCATGCCTTTTGCCCCATTGGGAAAGGCACAAATTAAAGACGATGGAGGCTGTGCTTGAACAACCAAAACGGACGAGTCGGCAACGGATAGGATGTGAAGCTTTCTTTACCTCGAGAAGTTGTTTCAAAGTTTTTGAGTCAAATTTCTTTTTTCCTCGGTCAATGTTGATATACTCGACACATCTTGGCTGAAAAAAAAAAAATCAACTGCGTTCATGCCTCAACTTTTGGGCGACGAGACCACCCATCTCCTGAATGGAGGTGCTGCTCACGACGGTATTTTGTCAAGTGAAAGACCTCCTCGACATTCTGTCGTGAAAATCATAAAGGATATACTTCTCAGTTCGGTTGTGAACGTGTTTTTGGTCTTTGTTCCTATTGGCATTGTTGCCGGTGCTCTAGGATGGAATGCTACCACGGTTTTCGCGCTCAATTTTTGTGCCATCATCCCTTTGGCTGCTTTGCTCAGTCTTGCTACCGAGGATCTTGCTTCTCGGGTTGGTCAGACTCTCGGAGGCCTAATGAATGCGACTTTTGGTAATGCCGTCGAATTGATTGTCTCGGTTATCGCTCTCAAGAATGGAGAAATTCAAATTGTTCAATCTTCCATGCTTGGATCCATCCTTTCAAACACTCTCCTGGTATTAGGATGTTGCTTCCTCATTGGTGGACTCAGATACCCAACCCAAAGTTTCAATCAAACCGTGGCCCAAACAATGTCATCACTACTAGGAGTTGCAACTAGTTCCCTCTTGATTCCTGCTGCTTTCCATTCTACAGTACCCAACTCGAGGCGCAATGACTCACTACTTCTGGATCTTTCACGTGGAACGGCTATTATTATTTTGATTCTCTACGTGCTTTACTTGATCTTCTCTCTCAAGACGCACCATGCCATATTTGATGCTGTAGCCGAGGAGGAGGATCAGGTAGCCCCCGAAGTTGAAATCACTGTTATTGGATCTTTTATCTTGCTATTTGTCGTCACAATCTTGATTTCAATCTGCGCTGATTATATGGTAAGCAGTATTGATGCTCTCGTTCTTTCAACTGGATTGAGCAAGACCTTCATTGGTCTTATTTTAATTCCCATTGTGGGTAATGCTGCCGAACATGTTACTGCCGTTATGGTAGCCTGGAAGAATAAGATGGACCTTGCTGCTGGTGTAGCTATTGGATCCAGTATTCAGATTGCTCTGTTTTTGACTCCATTTTTGGTTATTGTGGGATGGATCATGGGCCAACCCATGACTCTCTTTTTCAGTACCTTTGAAACTGTTATAATGTTTATCTCTGTCTTTATGGTTGGATACGTTGTTCAAGATGGTGAATCCAACTGGCTTGAGGGATCCATGTTATTGGGAGTCTATTTCATCATCTGTATTGCCTTTTTCTACTTCCCTGCAGAGGAAGTTGTTTTTGGCCCCATCCCTCCAATCATTCCATCTAATTAAAAAGTATATTAATATTGTTACAAACACCGCCCTGTTTTGCTAGCGACCTTGGCAGATGTAATCTACTATGACAAAATATAGAATAATATTGTCTGCTGGGGGTTTTAAATTCTAATCTTACTTAATTTATTCAAATTCTATTTCACTTCTTTTGTCAAAGAGGAAGAGAGCAGTGAAATACCGGTCAAGAAGATAATTAAAAAGTCGGGGGCAAATTTATTTTGCAGCCAGTTTTAAGTGATTATGTACAATTAAATATTCAAAGGTCAAAATACATATAATTCCGATATTAAGACTCGAAAGATCAAATGAGTATGCGAGAATGAAATATATATAATTCTGGCAAAATAGTATTTCTCACTAAACACTTTAATAATTTAAACAATCGTAGGCAACAGCTAGTCTCGTGATTCTGTCTTCCAGCTCACTGGGAGAGGGTCGATCCCCAACCAACTCGCGGAACAGCTTTGCCTCTCGACGAACGGTTGTCATTTTGTCCGTCGTGAACTCCCTTCTCATGGTCTGCATCATGTTCAAATGCAGTCATCTGCGGTTCAAACGAGGCTGCATATAATGTTTCGTGAACACTTGAGCGTAACAGCATAGTCATTGCACAATGCGCAGCCTTTGTCGCGCCCAGTTCGAAAGATTTTTATTAGTGTCTACCAGACAAGAGTCTATTTGTGAAAACGAAGCAGGACGATAGTCGCCGTCTACGTCGATGATTTATTCATTCTCACTAGAATTATCAGCACTGTCACACCACGCTCTCGACTTCTTTGGAAGATATGGGATGCGTGAGGCGCATATTTAGTGGGTAACCCCTCGTGTCTTTATAGTGTTCCAATACTCTCGAAATTCATCATTGTAGCATCGAATGCCATGGCTTAAAGTTGACAACTTACAATGGCTGCGACTTGTAAAGAGGTTGATGCGTGCGAGGGGGTATCCTAATCGCCTGGTAGAGGGGTGTATAGTGTTTACTTAATCTGTTGAAGACTTTGGCTTCCCGGACAAACCCAAATTTCTCGTACAGTAAAAGAGTTGTTTGTGCCCGCAGTCGTCGTAGCAGGTCGATACACCATATTTATTGATCTAACTAAGTAGTCAAAGTATGTATGTACATAGGTCTCAAATGACAATATGAATGAATGATTTTATCTCGACTATAGTCCTGTATACACAGATAGCATAAACTAATATATAATATTGCACACTAATTTGTTGATATTGACTAACATAGCAAATTAGATTATATCAATTTTAAAGTCCTATGTACACAGTAGCTAGTTAAAAACAACCTAGATTCGAGAAGTAAGACTATGTTCGCGTATGTGCCCAATCCAGGCTTTGCGGCTTTTTGGTTTGTTCACCTATTTGGATTTTTTTTTTTTTTTTCTTTTATCTTAAACCAAATATGTATTTACTAATTTACACTGAAATACTATTTAATGGCAGAATCAAAAAAATGGGGAAACAGCCCTTATGGAATTCCATAGTAACTTGGCTGAGAAAACCCCATGTTGGACTTAATTATCTCGGGGTTATTTGTAGTATATTGTGGTAACGCTTCCTAGTTGTGTCAAAATGTGGTAGCACTTTTGTGGGTATCAGGTTCATTTGCTGAACCCCCTTCGTAGTTCTATCCTACCCCTTCTTTTTGCAGCTGGGCCTGTATCTCCTGTAATGGCCCTTCTAACTTTATCTCTTGAATTGGTGTAGAGCTGTATCTCCTGCGCTTGTTTGCTTCCCAGATAATGCTCAGAATCTTCGCCTGCTCTGTGATCTGTGCCAGGTTTGTTGCCGGTTGTGGTGGAAAGTCCTGACAACTAACCATCCATGCCGCTCTAGACACCAGACACTGAAAAGCAAGATGCGCTGAGGTTTCTGCTTCTTCGAGGCATAGTCGACACCTTTGGAGTAGCTCTCGGCGAGATACTGGAAACCTGAATCTCGTCCAGAGTGCTGTGTATAGGGTCCATTCGGCCTACCCTCGCGATAGTATTGGGGCGAAGTTCCTGTATCGCATCCAAGGCAGAACACCATCGATCTCGCGGTGGTATATTCAGTCTGGACCCCGACAAACTGATATTTTGCGTTGTCATGTTGTTTTCTGGTGGTTCCAGGTGTCCTAGAGCGAGCGATCTTGCTGATTTCGCCCAATTTTTTTTTGGACTTACTGTAGCTATTGCTCTAGCTGAGGAGTCATAAATAATAGCAAAAGACTATAACCGAAAGAGCAAGAAAGCCAGAAAACAAGAAAAAAAAATCGGAGGCCGGGTAACTTTTGCTCCAATAAATAGATCAAGACCACAATCGGCGTCAACTAGGTTCCTTGGCCCAGTTGGTTAAGGCATCGTGCTAATAACAACTCCTTGTTGAAACGCGAGGATCAGCGGTTCGATCCCGCTAGGAACCAGAGTTTTTTTTTTGGAAGATTTTTTTTTTTTGATTTACTTGTATACCATTTTGCTCTGTATATCCTTGTTTAGCTAGTATATAGTAATAAACATGAGTGCAAATCAAAAAAAAAAAAATTATTAGCTAGATACACAGATTTTTTTTTTTGATTTACTTGTATACCATTAGTAGCTAGATACACAGATCAAAAGAGAACATGGAAAAGATTGTAAAAGAAAAGAGAGGTGATAATAACATAAAAGATGTGAGAAGGAAAAAAGATAGAGAAAAACGCGCTTCTTGAAAATGGATCAGCACGTAGACATTAACAATGAATAAAAGATATAGGAAACGGAAAAAAAAAAGGAAAACAGAGAGAAAAGGAAGAAGTATACTACCCAAGGGTGGACCAAGGGTAGTGAAAGGAGAAGGGGGGGACCTATGCCCCAATCAGACGCACCGCATTTCGTAGAAGGTTCTGGCGCTCGTCGTAGTTGATCGGAGCGCGCAGAGAAAGAACTCATTGTAGATTTTCCTGGCGTATTTGACGCACCAGGTCGATGAAGAGTATAATCCGCTCAAGCGCCCGTCGTGGCAAATTTCCCACGGGATAGATGATTGTTGACGCTTCGAGCTTTTTCGTTGATATTCATTCATACGTACAGTAAGTACTATACAGTGGAGTATGACGAACCCACAGTTCAACGCCAGTCATACGTTATGGACAAGAACTGACCAGCCTTAGTTCAAAATCTCCAAAGCTATTGGTCAATGATAATTATTCAAAGTCTTTTATACACTAAACCAGTTATCTATTACATAGGATTAATACCGTACAAATTCCATGTACCGGAAGCGGTGGGCTCCTCTTTCCACAAAGCAGTAGAATCGTCCCTTATGAGCTGTCGAGTGACATCCATGACGATACCTTTTTGTAGAGTTGACCAGCTAGGTTGCTCGGTTAAAAGGGATTTCCAAATAGTAGTCGCACGTAAAGTCACACAAAAATTTGATTCATTGCTTGAGCCCTCATTATTATTTCCCTTATTATCAGAGTTATTCCGTTGTTGCAAATATATCCTCTTTACTCGATCTAGATAGCGTTGAATGGATTCTCCAATATTCCATCTACCCACTACCTGAAACGATGGGTCCTTATTGTGGAATCTCTTGCCGAGAGAACAGTGACAGCGACCTTTTGATGATGCACACTGTTTCGAAGTACAAGGCATGAAGAGATTTCCTTCCTTGACAAGTCTTTTTAAAACCTTCCCAAGGAGCACAGTGATTGCATATTCGTTGTATTTAGGGCTGGTAGATTGTTCTTTCGACTCGATAGTTTGCCTTGCAGCACGCAATAGAACGCCAATATTATGCTTGTATTCAGAATCAGTGGGCTCGCTGATATTATCCAAAGGAGTAACATCTCTGGATGTGCCAAGGAGAAATGACAGTTTAAAGGCGCAAATCCCACATTTGCTAAAATAAGTCAATAGAAAGTTTTTGAAGCCCCGCAATGTGGGAGTGTAATCCTTTGGAATCGACAAAACACCAAAAGGGCGTGAAAGATCTTTTTCTTCTTCTTCCTCTACCTCATTGTCGTTGGCAAATCTGTAGCTCGGAGTAGGCTTATAGGTACTTGCAGATTGAAAGTTAAGAACCTTAACCTGCCGAATTCCGTTTGCCTGCAGATGCTGCCCTTTTGACAGAGTGTAGCGATTCTTGGTAAGTACGTTATAATAAAGCTGGAAATCTTGGATGCCCTGAACGTGGCAGTTGTTTGGAATCCAGGGTGTCTGTAAAGCCTGTCGAGAATGAACAATAGATTCCCATTGAACGATCTCATCAGTGAATGAAGGAAGAATCTTCAAAGTGACAATTTCAAGCTGCCGCTCTTGATTCCATTCCGAGATGAAGCCCTTGGCTTTAACGACACAACCAACAGGGAGCAAATTTTCTGGCCGAGCAGCCCGGCGGTCCACCAAGACTAATCGCGCTTGGCTACCATCATCGATAACATATTTATTAAAGGGCTCAAATGAACCAAAAGAGCCTGAAAAAGTGATGAGTCCAACAACCTTGACCTTCACGATAGGATGGTTAAATCTTAAAAAGACGCGTTGTCGATTCCGTGAATACGTCCCACTACTTGATTCCGGGTTGACGCGAGGACAATAAGATACATTTGGTAAAAGTTGGAGTTTATGCACGATATCGTAGCATAACAGCCCTGTGACCTTGTTGAAACTTGGCGATAAGTAGAAGATGTCGGGAGGATAGTAGACTAAGTATGCATCCTTATCACCATGTTTAGCGGGACTTTTTTCGGTAAGGTCGTTGCTTCGCATGAACTCATGGGAAACGTTCGTCTAGTCTTTGTTATTGAGTCTCTTGTGTTTGTGGTGTCTAAACATTTGATCAACGCGTTCTATAATAACCCTACACCGACAATGATCTGCACAAAACAAAATCTACGCGTGAATACTGATTACGGCTATCTAAGCCAAGGACAATAATACCTGCTTACGTTATTCACAGGTCCGTTCATAAGCAGAGAGAGAGAGAGTTTATGGTGGTGACCTCAATGGGACCTTCTAGAAGCGGCTCTGGCGGTTGCACGGGGCAACAACCCTAAGTAAAAGCGGGACTACTTAAAGAAGGTAAAAACTTCTCCTGGACCATCTCTTTCTTCTTTTCTGTCGTCAGTCTTGTCACCTTTTATAAGTATCATCAATAGGTAAGAAAAAAAAAAAACACAACATATATCTTCTTATTGAAGGTTTAGATGGATCAATGATGAAAAATTTCGATCACTGCTGTGCACCAGGCTGAACAGACATGTACTCGTCTGGTCGATGTGGACTACTATATACCCAAATTTCTGATCCAATCCGTCTGACCTTCTATTTGAAGTTAAAAATTTTATAACTTATTTTCGGTCGTCGCTAACATCATCTATTATAGGTCATCAGAGTGCAACTGGCTCTACGAATTTTCTTTTTTCTTTACCTTAATTATTACTGAGCTTTTTGTGTTGCTTGATACCCTCGTGTCTAGTTTTATTTTGAGTTTATTCCACCAATGGTTCTTCATAACCCGAACAATTGGTAAGCTATCAATATCTGTATATATCAATTGTTAAAAGTTTATATTTTCCAACATTGTTACTAATGTAAGCGTATGGTTCTTCTTAGGCACTGGGTCGACAAGAACTGTGTAGAATGGTCCAAGAATTACTTTACCGATAACTATGTTGGTATAAAGGCTGATTCTGATGACAAGGCGACACATGCAAAGATTACCAAATTGTCAAGTCTAACTGGAGATGTTGATGTTAGTCAGCGTAAGGGGAAAGTTATCACCCTGTTTGACATGAAGTTGGTGTTTGACTTTTCAGGCAGCGCACCTGAAGCCGACAAAGTCGATGGAACCATTACTATCCCTGAAGTTGCATATGATACTGAAAAAGATGAATACGTTTTTGACATAAACATCCAAAATGAGGAACGTGCAAAGGAACCAGTCAAGGAACTTGTTCGCAGCAAGATTGTTCCTCAATTGCGAGAAAAGCTCAGCGAGTTTGGACATGATCTGCTCGCTGAGAATGCAAAGGATATCCAACATCCGGTCGACCAAGTCAAGTCTACATATACACTCAGTAATGCAAAAGAGTCAGAAGCAGCTATCAAGCAAGCTAAAGCGTCAAAGGCTTCTTCTTCTAGTTCATCAGTTCCTGGAGCAAAATACAATACAACCCAGCTAAATCTGGAACCCGTTTTCAATACTTCAGCAGCAGAACTGTACCAGACATTTATAGATCCTCAGCGTGTGGCTGCATGGACTCGATCACCGCCTCATCCTTTTGATCCTAAAATAGGCGGTGAGTACGCACTGTTTGGGGGAAATGTACAAGGTAAATTTCTCAAACTGGAACCTGGCAAAATTATTGAAATGAGTTGGCGATTAAAAGATTGGAAGGAAGGCCATTACGCTGATATGGTTTTAGAATTCTGCCAAGGCGCAGGGGAGACTAAGATCAAGGTCCACTGGACGGGCATTCCAATTGGTCAGGAAGATGTTACGCGCGGTAACTTTGAAGAGTATTATGTCAAGTCTATTAAGCTCACATTCGGATTTGGAGCTGTCCTGTAGAAATGTCAAGCATCTTTTTTTTTTTTTTTTTTCCCCTCCCTACAGTGTAAGATCATTTTCACTTCCTAGTTATGTTCTTTCTCTAGTTCTGCGGACCTGTGCAATCGAGAGGGGACTTTTGTGCATATTGGTAATTACGAAAGTTTTAAATTCACGAAGCTCCCACCTTGATCGAATAAGGGTCTAAAGATAGCTAGTGTAGGTAATGATGAAATTAATCAGTCTTACATGACTGTTTTAATTATCACGATCACGGCGCTAATTAATTTAATAGATTGAGACAAAAGTTCCCGTTTAATTTTCTCCGGTCAATCATATTGTAGATAGGGGTACAGTAGTAGGATCCAAACATTATTGTCCATCAAGAATGAGCATCTCATCGAGAGGGGGGGGCTTTACAAAAAAACTTACAAGGCAATCAGTACCTATGCAAGTACTGATCGACGAGGGGGGAAACTATTGGCAATTGTTCAGGGGGTAGTGATACCGCTGCAATAATGGTAAAAGGGGGGGGGGGAGTGGTTTCGTTAGATGTTGCAATTACCATCGTACCATAAATTGTTCGCCGGCTTGCATGAGTTTAGATATCGGGGGCTTGGAAGCAAGGGGAATAATCTATAATTATGTGAGATATTATGCATGTGTTTTGAGTTTATTATTATATTAGGATGTGAGCGAGGAATGTGGAAGTGTCAGGTAAATCTTGTACACAAGTGTAAAAAATTGCACGAAAGAACGCGTCTTGCGATGAAGGAAGGCGATAATATGGTAAAACGTGGGAGTAAGTTTTTTGATTAGGAGAAAGGGATAAATTTTTTTGCCCCAGATTCCAGTGGGTCCTCGTATCAGTTTACAACGTGTCGACGATATGGGAGCTAAATTCGTCTATCGTAAGCGTTACACGCGTTTTTTTTTGTTTTTTTTTTCCTATGAATGTGTGGAATTTAGTTATTAAAAGCGAAATGAGATTTTTTTTTTTTTTTTTCTTTTTTTTCTTCTCGTCCCTTCTCCTTATCGCGGCGCTGCATCACCAAAATTTTTTAGTAACGTATCGAAGCCTAAAAAATTTTAAATCTTGACTGCGCGTTGTCGCGACATAAATGACGCGAAGAAAGAATGAAAATAACCTCATTGGGAAAACAGACCTCCACATTTTCTTTCCAACAGGGTGGCTGGCGAACCAGACATTCCCAAAAATGAATAAAAAGGAGACTAGCCGTCAGCCGCACAACCTCTCTAATTAATTGATAGATGCAACTTGTTGCACCAAGACAAGCGAGACGCGCATAATTAAACTAAAGGAATTCTCTTTATTTCTTGATTCATGGCTAACAATTTACAGTGCAGTACATGGAATTATATTAAACCCACCCTTTCAAGGGCCGCGCTCCTTCAATGCAAAAGACAAAACAAGAGCTTATTGTAATAGAAGAAAGGAAAAAGACCTTTGAAACGCGCATTCATCCATCAAATGCCCATCATTTCAATAAATTTTAATTAAAAAAAGACGCGAATAAAAGCCATTTCTGATACATATCTTTATTTTCCTAAGAAATTTATGATTCGTAGAATGATCAATCGCAATTGTATGTACGGTTTCTTCTATGGTGTAGTCTTAGAGATCTACGAAAAAAATTGACGCGTAAAAAGGACGCGTCCCGATTGACGGTGAGAGAGATAAAGATCCGAATTGGACGTCATCACGAAAAGGATGTCCTGGATGGGGACGGATGATCTACGCATCACCAAAGGGACTTGTTGAAGAAGGTAAGGGACATGTACTGTACTGTACTGTACGTTCCCAGGGCCCTGACAATAACGCGCTGGTTTATCAGTGTCCTTTCTTTCTACGCGATTATCAAAAGCAAGCATGTGTAGACCAGCCTCCCTGCGGCTCAGATGCTTTCATTCCAATTTAGGAAGTGCAGGTGACATTGTTGCACCACACGTCGAGCGGCTCAGGGGATCAACCAGCTTAAAGAAAATGAAGCTAATCCTAATTAGGTAAAGGGCAGGCAGGTAGAGAATCAAGGGGGCGAGCTAATATCCACGAGACTCTCAACAAGGAGAGAAAACGATGCGTCTTGACCCGTCTTTCAAAGTCTATTGGGCTACAAGGGGGGCAGGATACCAGTCTTCATCTGACACACCTACACCAAAAGGCTGGCAACCTTCTTCTTTATATATATCAGTCTTGAGGTCCTGTCCTAGCCTTCCTTCTCATCATTCATTTAATCCTTGGACCTCAAAAGGGACCAACATACAACAATCCTTCATTCTAAATAATACTATTACACCTCTCCTTTTCTTCTATTCAAACATATATTGTTTAATTATGTCTGACAAACGAGCTCTTGATATCTTTATCCGACAAAGGGTCTCCCTTGGCATGATTGAACATCTTGAATCGACAGCTAAAACTGTCATTCGATGCGATGCTCCTGCACATGGCTTTCTTCCTTCTCCTCCATCGACCCCTCCACCTGGTGATCATCAATCTAATAGTGATCTTCCCTCTCTTCGATCATTCATTACTACTCTCGTTACACGATCAAATGTTCAGACTGCTACTTTAATGTCTTCACTTGTCTATCTGGCCCGTCTAAGATCTAGACTCCCACCAATGGCAAAGGGTATGCCTTGCACAACTCATCGCATCTTTTTGGCTTGTCTTATATTGGCAGCAAAATATCTTAATGATTCAAGCCCTAAGAACAAACATTGGGCACGATATACTCAAGGTCTCTTTTCTGTTCAAGAAGTTAATCTAATGGAAAAGCAATTGCTTTATCTATTAGACTGGGATCTCCGAATCACTGACGAAGATCTCTATGAGCATCTCGCTCCATTTTTACATCCCATCAAGACTCAAATCAAACGTAAGGAACAGGAACAACTTCGGATCCAGCGACAGATTCAACTTCAACAACAACAACAGCAACAAATGGGTGCCTATTCCAACTGGAATAATTATTATAACAACAATCAAAGTCTTACACCATCATCATCATCATCGCTATCTCTTAGCAGTAATACTTCAGCCAATACTCCTCCTTTATTGGTTCATTCAAACTCTAGCTCAACTGTCTCATCATCGACATCTTCCAACTCTCTTTCATCAGGATGTCTTTCTTCCCACTCATCTATGGAAGATTTTGAAGTAGAAGCTAAGACTCCTCCAGAACACCTTGCTTATTCTTCTAGTCACCATCAACACAGCAGTAGGAGACATCACCGAAGGTCAAGCAGTACAGCTGCCTATAAGAGTGCTCAACGCCCAGTGCGATGCTTACCAGTTGTCAGTCCTACTAAGCCTGCTGATGCTCATCTTCCTCTTCAACAACAGCCACAGCCTATTATTGCTGACGCTACTCCTGTCTATAATGCTAGCCAATCTATCTATGGTGCAAGCCAAAAGAAGAAGCTTCTTTCTCGATTCTGGTCAAAAGAACAGTTTCTTCAGCACCGTGCTCCCCGAGCTCAGGCTTAAAAAAAAGCCCCCCTCTCTACATTCTCTTTATTTTATCATGACAATCCTTTTTCCCTTTTATTATTTTTTCCTTTTGAAAAAAATGAACCAATACCAAACGTTCGATTCTTTAACTTTGTTTATATGATCCATTTGCCTGATTTTGAAATTTATTGTGGTTTTTCTTTTTTTTTTTTTTTTATCTACTGGGGGCGCATCGGGTTTTTTTTTTAATTACATAATAGACAATTTAATATAGACTCTTGACATGAATAACATGATACTTCTTATTCTCATCTCTCTCTCTCTCTCTGTGTGTGCATTGGTAGAAAATAACATCTATTTCATATTACATATATACTGTACATAAAGAGTTCATTAACTCGAGGAGCGACCTTTGTCGCCCTTATCATCATCATCATCATTATCCTTCTTGTCCTTTTCGGTAGCCTCAGTGTCATTGTCGAAGCGATCCTGAATTTGCTTGGGAAGTTCGAGCCCCACACGGTTCGCAGTAAGTCTTATCCGCTCCAGCTCATCCATTGACGCTGTAGGATTGTAACGATCTAGTAAAGTTTTGTAGGTCCTCTGGCTTCTCAAATATGCCAATACTTCATTACCATTCTCAATATCTTGAGCAGTTGGTGAGTTTATATTTGGTCCAAATAGGGTATTAATAAGAGCGGATGTCCGCTCTTGCTGGGTTGCGACGACTGTATCATTAGCTCCATCCTCTTGTTTTTGATACTGACCCATTGTCAGTTTAACAGCATGTGAACTTCCCGTACTTGAAGGCGGGGGAGTATTGAGACCCATTCGCCGCTGGGCAAGCAGTGTATCGATTGCTCGAGGTCTACCGATCTCTGCCGCCTGAAATTCAAGTTCCTTGCGCAAAGCACTTATTATCTCTTTTGCAACTTTCGATTTGGACATACTAGATTTATCTATTTTCCTTGGTTGCTTTCTGAAGCTTTACTGCGTAGTTTTTTTTGGTTATTTTTTTTTTTTCCTTCAAATGCTAAAGTTTCTGATCCTTGTTACACCCAAAGCCCAAAGGGGAAAAAAAGCCAATCTCGAAGTCTCCTCCAAGAGAATAAATTGTGGAGTAAGCAAGTAAACTATAACAGACAACAAGCTCGAGAAAGAAAATTATTATTACATTTCTAATACACTTAGGATCTCCTTTGTATCAAAGAGAATAATCTGGGATATTGTAAAAGTGAAAACTCTGAGCACCCCCTACCCCCGGTAAACATGACAGGATGAGAAATAGAGAAGCCTAACGGATATATATCCCCGGTTTGAGTTAAAACCTTGACAACACCCGGATCGCATGTTTTGCATTGTTCTACAAGTGTACTTTACTCTATATGAATATAATGAGGCTCCTCCTCCTCCTCACTCCCCTCAGCAACATCAAGCTCAATTAACAAACATCAATACGTAAATCTAATTATTAATTTCATACATTGTATCATGAGAAAGAAAATAATCTCTCTCTCACTTGTTCGGACAGAGTCGCATATTAGCAAAAATAAGGCTTGTTGTCCCAAGAACAATGGGGGTGGGAAAATAAAGTCAAAAGGGAAAAAGGGCTCCACCGAAAAAGCAAGAAAGGACGTTAATAATCCAGTGCGATCACCAGGAACAGCAGCAGCAGCAGTAGGGAAACCTAATTCCACGCCACCAACTGATATTTATTCTGCTGCTGTCCTTTAAACCGTGCGCATTATCTTTCACTCTCTTTACTGAGCTTCTGCTGGATAATAAGTATATCTCACCTTATCCTGTCTTAGCCTCGCGGCTATGATTGGCACCAGCAAAGAGAATACTCTAAACTATAATCTCCCTTTGAATAGTCGTTCAGACTACAGCCCCGACCAAAGGCCCGAAAGCCATAATTCGTCCCCCCATTTATCGAATACTGGACATAGTCCTATTATAAGTGGCGCTTCTCAGCATACAGGAGGTCAGTCGTATAGTATTTCTCAATCCTGTTTGGCATTTTCTTTTTACTAATCTAGTCTTTCAAATACAGCTTCTGATTTTCAAAAACCTTGCGGAATTGCGATAACCCCCACTCAGTCGATTCAGATCTTTTCCGATCACAAAGCTTCTCTTACGACTACTCAAACAACTACTACAACTACCACAACATCCTCAAAGGCCTCCAATATGGCTGAAGAGGCTGGTACTACTGTACTACCTGCATACCAGAGCCTTGAACCTCCAGACGCTCGCATAATACATATCTCTACTCAACCCGCTGTCAGTAAGAAGGTCGTCACTACAACTACAACAACTACCACAAGTTATCGTCCACTCGTCGTGCCGGAACCAAGGTCAACGACGGCTTCTTGCCAACAGGAAAAGAGCGGAATTGATCCTAATGACTACCCACTTCGCCATGCCCAGACTCCCGCCATCCTCTCATCCTTTCTATTTGATGTCCAAGGCAGAACTAATCAATTTAGTGAACAGATACCCCAGCAAACTCGACAATATGAAGCTAAGACTCTGAAGAAGGACGACGACGCTGTCAATATATCATCGCCGTCTTCTTCCTTTAAACAACCTAATCAATCTCCTTCAGTAGCACGAAAAAGACCCGCATCAACTTTACAGTACGGAACGATAAGTTCAGACATGGCTGAACTGAAAGTCAGTAATCTAAATACCTCATCTTACCCAGACCATTCTTCCTCCTCCTCCCATCATCATCCGGTCCGTCGTGATGAACATAACCATCATGTGGAAGAATCTACTGCTCTCCCACCTTCACAGGCCAAAGGACATAAGCGACGAATGACTGCTAAAGATATCGAAGCTTTAGTTAGCGATGTTGCGCCTGACTATGCTCCTACTGTAAGTTTTTTTTGTTTTTTATAGAGGATCAAAATCTACAGAATACTAATTTTCTATAGCCAAATCCTTCCGTTTCTTCTGCGGCTTTACCTTCTCCAAGTCCCTCTGTTGTCTCTGGAAATGCTGCTATACCCCCTCGGAATAATTCTCGACAAAGTAAATGTAACGGCAAGAATAACGACGATCCTATCCGAGAAGACACTTGTACTGAGCCTGACACTGTAATGCAGGACGATGGGATAGAATCATCGTCTGCAGTGCCAGATAGAGAGGCCTACTTTGAACAAGATGTTCAGAGCTCTTGTTTGCCTGATGTTCCGGTGATTATCCAGACATTTGATAGGCTACCGTCTAAGATTCAAGATTATGTCATGTATCAGCTTCTTCGACGCTGTAACCGTAAGTCGTTATCGATGATATCGAATGTGGTGGCTCCTGCTCTGCGATGTGACTTTCTAGCTTCTCTTCCTCCAGAACTATCATTGAAAATTGTTCAATATCTCGATGTAAAGAGCCTGTGTACATGCGCTCAAGTTTCTAAACCTTGGAAATCAATCATTGAGTCTGTCGATTGGTTATGGAAAAACCTTCTCAAAGAAGCTGCTTTCGATTTGGAACCGGGAGAGGTACAACAAGCCATTCGTGGAAAGTGGTGGCTCGACACCAAACGCAACTTTAATATAACGTCCACTGGTCTAGCGTATCCCGTGGGTTCTCAGAATACCCTTGGAGATCAATCGATGGTGGATGCCGATCCAGATAATGACTCACCATTCCCCTTGCAATCACCCGCCGAATCAGCTTCCGACAATGTAGAGGAACATTCTTCTATCCAGTTTCAAGCTTCTCACTCATCCGAAGGTGTACGCGAAGAAACTCCTCATAATCAACAAAGGGAGGGATATCGGACCCCTCGTTCGCCGTTGTCATCGTCTTCATCAGGACTTGAATTGCGAGAACCTGGTGCCGATGATTTATCTGCTGACGTTGGGCTATACAAGTCCATTTTCAGGAGACGCCATATAATCAATAAAAAATGGATGTCTGCGAGTACCTCTAAGCCTCGAAGATTATCTTTTCGGGGTCATGGCAGCCATGTAGTAGCATGTCTACAATTTGATGCTGATAAAATCGTCACCGGCTCAGACGATCTTTGCATCAATATATACGATACTGCAACTGGTGCACTGCGAAAGCAACTTAAAGATCATGAAGGCGGTGTCTGGGCTCTGCAATATGTGGATAATATTTTGGTTTCTGGTTCTACAGACCGAACTGTACGAGTGTGGGATATTCAGTCTGCCAAATGTACTCATGTTCTGTATGGCCACTCATCAACAGTCAGGTGCCTTCAGATTCTGCTTCCGACTGAAGTAGGTGTGGATGAGGAGCATCGGCCTATCATGATGCCAAAGGAACCATTAATCATCACTGGTTCTAGGGACTCCACCTTAAGGATATGGAAAATGCCGCCAGGGCTATTAGATAATAAATATGGCAACCCAAAAGCAGCTCAACGTGAGGGAAACAATAATACGGCTACAGGGGTGAGTGGCGATCATAGTGTCAACTATAAGGCATCGTCATCTGTTCCTACAGGGCCTGAATTTGCAGAGGCTGCTGACCCCGCTAGCAATACTGGTGGAATTAATGGTAGTAGTTCTTGTCTACGGACGCTGGTCGGACATGTACACAGTGTACGCGCTATAGCAGCACACGCAGATACTTTGGTCAGCGGGAGTTATGATACTACGGTTAAAGTATGGCGGATATCAAAGGGAGACTGTATTTGGACACTTTCCGGTCATCAACAAAAGGTATTCAGTGTTGTTCTTGATCATGAGCGCAACCGATGCATCAGTGGATCACTGGATTGGCTTATAAAGGTTTGGTCACTTGAGAATGGCACATGCTTACAGACACTTGAAGGACATACTTCCCTTGTAGGACTACTCAACTTGGGACAGACAGCTCTTGTGTCTGGAGCTGCAGACAGTACATTAAGAGTATGGGATCCAGAAACTTATGATTTCGTAAGAAAACTGGATGGTCATTCAGGGGCAATTACGTGTTTTCAAAATGACAATTACAAGGTCATCTCGGGTAGTGATGAGCATTTAAAATTGTGGGATATCCGTAGCGGAAAACTCGCCTGCGATCTTATGAAAGATTTAACAAGAGTATGGCAAGTTAAGTTTGACTCACGCCGCTGCGTCGCGGCTGTACTTAAGGATATGGAAACATTTATTGAAGTTTGGGATTTTGATTATAAACCTGAGCAAGACGATCCATTTCCAAGCTGTGAAGCAAATAGCAGCAAACATACCTCAGCTCCAGGTGAGAATATTAAGATTGAAGAAATCTCCTCTTAAGAGAAAAAGTCAAAAATATAGTTGAGCCTTCTCTTAGAAGTGGTTGTGAAAACTTTCCTCACAATATGGACATCGAGCTTCTTTTTTTTTTTTTTTTTTTTTCTTATAAAACTTTTCCTTTCCTTTTTTTTTCTTCTCCATTTTATCAAGCATAGAGAGCATGTGTACTTCAGAGTCAGTTTAGTAATCAAAGTTGTTTTCTTTCTCTTTTATGTATGACGACGATAAGCTTTTCCTAATTTTGACGCGGCTGACAATGATTTGCACGGATAAAGCTTAAGTGAAAGCCGGGACTTAAATTGTAGCAGCCAACAATCAAAGCTCAAAACGTAAGCGAGAGCATCTCAACTCGCTGTATTATTTCATATCGTTAATGGATTTTTGGGCATTGCTGCCATGGCTGTAAGCTGTCCTTTTTGTTCAAGTCGATAAAGTTCCGAGAATTTTACTAATTTTGTTTCCACTTTTAGTGCAGAACCAAGAATATATTATGAAAACCGGATAGCCAAATTAGGTCCATGGGTTGTACTGTGCCTGTCAATAATTTTCTTCATTCTTCATTATGCTATTGATAAATTGAGACCAGTCTACACTAAAATTTGGCATCTGTTCAAGTCAAAATTTCCATCTTCAAAACGAACATCGTCTGATACAGACCACGTTGGATCTTTCCCCGTTTTGACTGAAGTCCCTGATGAAGCTATCCGGGATGAGCTTCCAATCAAAGCTGACGACGGCCAAGATGAAGAGAACAGGCACACATCGAAAAAGCAAAGTCGCTATACAGAAAAGGCGTTCAGACCTCAATTCATGTTGGCAAAAGATCTTTTGGAGATGATATGTCTACTGCTCCTTATATTTCTGCGTTTAGTCAAATTCTCGTCCACTGAGGACTCCAATAGACGGCTCAATATTGGAATTGCTATGCCTCCAGATAGTTTAACAGTTCTTATAGCTTACGCTCTTGTCTTGGCAACTGCCAGATTTGCAGCTCATCACTATTGGAAACTCTACCATACTCTGGAGATTTGGATTCACAGTTTGGCAATTTATTTCTGCATATGGTTCATAATCGCTCTAGAGCTAGATGTAATGACTACTAAAGGGTCCGAGACTTTGGACCTAGGAGATTCATGGTCAGACTCAACTACTACAGCTATAATCGAACTTGCAATCTCAACTGTACTATTAACAAATATCCTGACTGAACGCATTGATAATACACCAACTATCTTAACCTTTCGAACGGGACTGCTCCCTCCTCGTGAGAAGCTCGCTAGCATTCTCTCATGTCTCTTATTCTCCTGGATGGATAAACTCATGTGGAGGGGTACACGCGAGATCTTAAACCCAGATGATATTGATGATCTCGCGTCGACCGAGCACTCCGCAACTCTGTTGGCCAAAGTTCACCAGAGATTTCACAAGCCAAACGAATACGGAATAGTCAAATTCCGTCACATTGCGTGGTATCTCTTGTCTGTGTCGTGGAAACTCTTACTTGCTACAACAATCTTTTCATCTCTTACCGGCATATTCATGTTTTTACCCTCATACTGTCTAAACAATATTTTGGCCTTTATTGAAGACCCTGCTAACCATTCTGTTCATGTGGCATGGATAAATGTGTTTGGAATTTTTTTTGTAATTGTCATTAATGCACTGACTGATGGGCAAGCATTATACATTGGTCGTAAACTTTTTGTCCGCTGGCGGGCTGTGGTAATTGGAGAGGTATATGCCAAGGGAGTCAGGTGTCGAACTGTTCCTTACGGTGACGATGGTGATGATGCTGAAAAAAATCATCAAGGTAATGAATATAGTACAAGAAATGTGGAACAGAAAACTTCTAATCAACAAAAACCTGAAGGATTCAGCCTTGATGATACTGGAAATATTTGCAATTTAGTGGCTGTGGATGCAAGCAGAATCGGTGAACTTGGTGCATATATCCATTATATATTTGAAGCAATAGTAACCATGGTTTTGGCACTCGGATACCTGTATAAACTGATGGGGTGGCCTTCGCTTGTTGGAGCAGGTTTCATGATTGTGGGGGCTATCTTGAATGGGAAACTTGCTCAGCTCTTTGATGTTCTCGGTAACAAGCAGCTCAAGGTCTCAGATAAGCGCCTTGAAACGACTTCAGAATCTATGCGCAATATCCGACTCATAAAATTATTTGGATGGGAAGATAGATTTTTGGGTAATATTATGAAGTACCGAACTCAAGAAGTTGGATTCATTCGTCGTAATTATCTATTGAGAGCTCTAAATGCTTTTCTTGTTACGGGTACCTTGATTGCTGTATCACTATCCAGTTTTGGCTCCTACACATTCTTCAAAGGGGAAAGGCTCACTGCATCAGTCGCTTTTACCGCACTTTCCTTATTCAATACATTGGAGGCACCCTTTGATGAATTCAGTACGCTTCTATACTATTTCATTCAGGGTAAGGTTTCAATGGACAGAGTCAACACATTCCTGTCCCAGAAGGATACCGATAAGTACTCTCAAATATCGTGCTTTCTACCTTCTAATGTAGATCATCCATCGATCGGGTTTGAGCACGCATGGCTTACATGGAGCGAGGACGGGACTGACCATACCTCTGATGATAATGGCAATAGCGGGAATGCTAATGAGTTTCGTATCGAAGATATCAATGTCAAATTCCCTCCCGGTGAAATTACCCTCATTACTGGAGTGACAGGCTCTGGCAAATCTTCCATATTAATGGCACTTTTAGGGGAGATGAATCTCATCAAAGGAAATGTATTCCTACCCAATTGTATAGAGAGAGAAAACTTGGTTCCTGATAGGGAAACAGGACTGACCGATTCAGTTGCCTATTGCGCACAAGCTCCCTGGCTTCAAGATGATACGATCCGAAACAACATATTGTTTTCAAGCGAGTATGATGAAGAACGCTATGGTCAGGTCCTTGAAGACTGTGGACTGACTGAGGACATTGGTGATTTGGATGACGAAGATGAAACAATAATTGGAGGAAAGGGCATGTCTTTATCGGGTGGTCAACAACAGCGAATTGCAATTGCTAGGGCTCTTTATTCCACAGCCAAGCATATTTTACTCGATGACTGTCTGAGCGCTCTTGATCCCAAGACTGCTCAACACATTTACGATAATGCTCTATGTGGTCAATTGATGAAAGGTAGAACACGAGTTCTGGTCGCCCACAATGTAGGCTTGACAATTGTCAATGCTATTCAAGTGGTCGTGGTGGATAAGGGTAAAATTGTCTTTTGTGGATCTCGCCAAGAATTTGCAAAGAATACTACTCTCTCTACGCGATTCCTTTCATCAAGCAGTGAAAAGAAGAAACTTGCAAGAAGCAAGAATTATGGTATAGATGAGGCCGTTATCCATGTGCCATCTGAACAAACTCTTCAACTGGCTTCTCGTCCCAAAAAATCTCAAGCGGCAATTCGGAGTCAATCAACAGCTGGTGAGTCCATGACTCGCGGGCGACTCAAAGGTGCTGTGATTAACTTTTACTTTTCATCAATGGGTGGTACGGCCTACTGGCTTATTGTTTTCGTCTTGGCTTTAGCATCTCAAGGTGCTATACTTCTTTATACTTTTTGGATTCGGGAGTGGACCCAAGGATTAGCCGGAGGTCATTCTTCCCATAGTGCAGGATTTTACCTCACAGTCTATGGCCTATTGGGCCTCCAATCAATCACAATATTTGTCTTGTATGAGGGAAGCTTATTCTGGGGTGGACTCAACGCATCGAGAAAACTTTATCGGTTAGTAATACACCGTCTATTTTACGCGACATGTCGATTCTTTGATGGCACTACTATTGGACAGATTATGAATCGACTCTCATATGATATGGCTCAGATTGACATGGAGCTTGCTTATACTTTTTTCCAGCTTTTTGATGGCTGTATGGGTACATTAGCTACGATTTTGATTGTCAGTTTTATTACTCCACAATTTGCAATTGCTGCACTGATATTGGCAATCGCCTACGGAGCTGTTGCCTACATTTATCTGTGTTCATCCCGCGAGTTGAAGAGGCTTAGCAGAGCACTCGATAGTCCAATTCAGCAACATTTCAATGAGACTCTCCGAGGAGTGGTCACGATTCGAGCTTTTGGAGATGAGCGACGATTTATTCGAGACAATATATGTATGGTAGACGGAAGTAATCAGATGGTTTTGTATCTATGGGCCTCCAATCGATGGCTCGGAATTAGAGTTAATCTTTTGAGCGCACTGGTTGCATTCATGGCGAGTGCATTTGCTCTTTTAAGCTTGGCCAAGGTCGATGCTGGTCTTGCTGGACTCTCAATCTCATATGCCCTGACTTTTAATGGATCACTCATCAAGATTGTAAGGCTTTATGGTAATACTGAGATGGCTATGAATGCGGTGGAGCGTATCTATGAGTATTCCAATGCTGAACAGGAGGCACCATCGATCGAACCATCCCATCGCCCGCCGCGAAATTGGCCTTCCGATGGTCGTATGCAAGTCAAGAACCTCAAAGTTAGGTATAGACCAGACTCACCCATCATCTTACATGGTATAACATTTGATGTTGGGGGTGGACAACGGATTGGAATTGTGGGCAGGTCTGGATCAGGCAAAACAACCTTGCTATCAAGTTTTTTCAGGCTTGTGGAACCCTGTGCAGGATCCATAATAATTGATGGAGTTGATATTACGAAAATTGGTCTCCATGACTTGCGGGAGAATATGGCTATCATTCCTCAAGAACCTACATTATTTACAGGTAGTCTGAGATTTAATGTAGACCCGGCGAGCCAACATACCGATCGGGAGGTCATGAATGTTCTACAACAAGTCGGCCTTTTAGATGACGATAGCGAAAACAATGGATCGGAAGGAGGAGAATTCCAAGATGAAAATGGCTCTTTAGGGCTTGAAAGCCAAGTTGGAGTTTCAGGCGATAGTCTTTCTGAGGGTCAAAAGCAGCTTGTATGCTTAGCGCGAGTGCTACTTCGAAAGCCAAGAATATTATTTTTGGATGAGGCTACAGCAAGTCTTGATTTTCATACTGATCAAGCTATTAAAAGGACTTTATTTTCATTATTGAATGGAGTTACTATAATCAATGTAACTCATCGTATATCTAATGTAATTGATTATGATAGAGTTCTTGTATTGGAAAGAGGTAAAGTTGTTGCCTATGATGATCCATGCAAGATGGTATTTGATACAACGAGTAAATTTTATACAATTTGTCAAGATACTGGTGATGTTCAAAATCTTCAAGATATTGCAAAGAAAGCTCGACATTATTAATTTTTTATTTTAAATCTATTGTATATATATTTTATAAGGCTAAGAATAAAAGTTTATTGTAGAGACAATTTTGTTTTTTCTTTTTTAAAAAAAAATTTTAAAGCCAAAAGGCATAAATATTTTCTAATCGATTCCTTGGAGTTCGTCAAGATCGTAAATTTGTAGGATTTGAGCTTTATTGAAGGGTGAATAAATAACTTCTGTACCCATTATATCCCTTGTGCTTACTAAAAGGTTATGCTCAAAGAATTCTCCTAATATTGTTCGCATATTGAGTTCATTTGTGACTACAAATTCTTGTGAACATTGCTCATAAAGAGTTTTAAATTCAATACCATGTTTAGCTTCGCCAGCAATGTTATTTTTACTAGTCGAATCTCGCTGTTGTGATTGCCCTTGTTCGTCATCATCTTCATCGTCATTATTACCACCAATTGTATTTGGAGTCATGGATTCAATTTGGTGCCAAAGAACTCTCAAAAACAGTCTTCGAGCATTCACAGTCAGACTGGATAAGATATACTGAACGCCCTGAATACTTGTCACTTTATTAGCTCCCTGGCGACCTGAATTGCGGATTTCCAATGGATCATAAAATGATAGCTCCGCAGTGTATGGATCAAATGTTGAGACATCATGCCAAAGAAATCGATACTCACTTCGAACAGAAGCATTAAATAACAATGGGGCATTAAAATGGTCAATACTTGCAACCAAATAAACTGCTGATCCACCAGCGGCTCCAACAATCTGTGACAAGATTGCTTGTGCCTTATCAGATCGAAACCCGATGCCATCCAGATTATGAATCGCTAAAATGAGTCGAGGTGTGGTAAATCTACTACCAACTTTGGCAGCCTCTAGATAGCGGACGATAAAATCAGCTAAATCTAAAAGTCCAGATGGTAGCTTTATTGTAGTATCATCTTCATCCCCATCGAGTACTAATATACGAGCAATATTTTGTAATACCTCTTTGAGCGATGTCGCAGGATTGTATCCATTGACAACCAATATAGGGCAGTCTTGTGGGAACGAGTCTTGAACAAATTTGAGTAACAGTTCCCGCTTGGACCCCCGCCCATAAAGAAGTAGACTAAAAGTTTGTGACAATTCAAATTTCCATTGTGTAAACAGTTTGAAATAAACCTGTTCCTTGAATTGTTGTCTCTCAAGCGAAAGTGATTGACCATATTTCTCAATGATCTGTTGGTATACTTGTTGTTCAAGGACCGGCGTGATCTCCGATAGCGTATGTGACGAAATGTGAGTTCGAGTTAGGTGCTGTTCGAAATATCCTTCACTGCCATCTAAAAAGAGACTGGTGTAGTCTTCAGATTCATCATTATCACCATTCGCTCGCCGGTTCCTGACTAGATCCGGGTTCAGATCTATGCCTTGCACCTGAGCTTCTTCTTCTTCTTCATCATCATCATCATCATCATCACTACTATATGTAGCGGAGGGTGACGAGCTCACATTTGATCTAATCACCAAGTTAGTAATTTGTTAAGACACAATTAGAAAGCAAATGGTGACTTACCCACGGAGGTTACTTTTCGTACTTGTAATTTGACTGAGCAATATTTCCTCATTAACTTCCTTTTTCCCATCTCGTGATTCGACAGATCCTGAATCTGCAGCTTTTAAATACCGTTTCAGAGCTGCAGGTGGTCTTCCTCTACGTTTCTTGACACCCAAAACACCTGGATCAGGCACTATAAGTTCTTTTTTGGGACGGCCTCTCCCACGCTTTAAGGGAGCCCGCTTCTTTTGGTCATGTGGATCCTCCTCCTGTTTGTCAGGATTTTCTGCTGCAATTGCGTGGTCTGCATCAGCCTGGCGGTTCTCAGCTAACGTTCGCATCAGCTGGTTGTCAGTGCTGTTGAGCTGAGACAATTAAACCAAGGTGATGATGGTGCGGCGCCCTCATCGCCAACCAACTCCAAGTAAACAACGATCCAAAAATGTAGTTCATTCTATCGTTTATGAGAATTTTTAAAAATATAAGACTGTAGTTACTAATTTATGAAGTCAAGAGACATTCTATAGGTGAAAAAAAGGAGAGCTTTTAGATATATAGACACAAAAAAAAAAGTAAGTAACAAACTAGAAATAGAGTATTCATCTCATAACACGTCAACATCAGGTTCTGAATCTGAATCTGAACCTGAATCCTGCTGCTGCTGTTGCTGTTGCTGTTGTTGCTGCTCTTCACTGTCCAACTGCGGGGGTTGAGTGAGATTGGCGAGGATTCTTGATATTTCGGGATCTAATTTGGGGTCAGTATTATTATTATTATTATTCTCATTATTGTTGGTTGTTGAATCAGACTGCTCCCCTCCCACAATCGATGAATCAAGCGGCGTGTAGCCAGGATCAGTGGACATATAAGTATCAGCACCGTTACTAGCGTATTCATGTTGTTCATTACCATTATGGCCTTGGCCCTCCTTTTCAAGTTCTGGATCCTCATCCATTCCTTCATGAGTTCGGATAGTAGGACTTTTACCCTCAGGTGTTGTTGTGCGCTCAAATTTGCTGAGATTATCTCGCCAACCCTCAAATTCCTCGAGCTGGCTTACTTCACTCTTGAGAGAGGCGCTATGAATATCTGCAATAGCTTGTGCTTGATTGATAAGATTCTGACGAGCCTCTATCGTCTCTTTAATGGTAATGATTGCCGACTGTACCGCTTCACTAGCCAATGCTGTCTGTTTACTATCCGACCGTTCATCGGCTGGTAAATCGGAAAATAGAGAAGCAGCTGAACTTACCCTGATAGATGAATGGGATAGTTTCTCGGTAAGAGAAGTGTGGGCTGCTACGAGCTTTGAAAACTCTCGTGGAACTCCGGCACCCCCTCCCATTCCTCCTACTCCTCTAGATCCAATAACACCGAGCGACCTTGTAGATGAAGATGGCTTTCCCTTGTCCAATTCATCAACTCTTGAATCTATTTCGTCCACCACCTCGTTGCTAAAAATCTGCCTCTGCCGCCATACTTGGACGACCCTGCGGAGTTTATTTCTGGTATCCGTATTGGCGGATGAATACGTACTTATTAAAGCACTGGCAATTACTGGAGAGAAGGCAGTCAAGAATTCATCCTTCTTTCTTGCCCGGGATTGCTGTGCAACTTCGTTCGCAAGGTATATTAGACATAGTTTCCTATGAGTCGAAGCTAAACCCGTATCATTAGCTAAACTTGCCAGATAAAAGAAATTCCAAAATGACATGAATATTCAAACCTTCCTGAAGGGCCCTCAACCAAGTTTGTACAGTTGTAACGGCGTGACGCCGATGAAACATCACCTGTAAGGAATAGTTAGTATATTGATATTTCTAAGCTGATAGAATGGATCATTTACCCATTGTGATATCGAGACAATTGAATCCGGGGTCTCATTAACGCTAGCTAGTTTACTTGCAACAATAGCTTCCGAGTAACTCATTTCATTACCACGGTTGATGATGATGAATCGATGGTGTTTAGTTTGGGGATGGTTGCTATACCACCCGTCAAGCATCACCAACCGAATCTTGTTTCCACTAAACTACTCAACCCACCGAGGACTCTGCCTTTCAACCAACTTCTTAAATGGCTGATCGATTTCCTTCAATTGAGGAGCTTGACCAGGGTGTCGCTCCTACTACCGAGGAGCAAACAGCAACAACAACTACAACATCGACTACGGCCGATTACGGAACCGCCGAGACTGCTCAGGATCTCGCTGCAAGAGAACGTGCAGTATTAGGAGAAGATGCTCAGGCGTTTGAGTCCATGACTGCAAATGAGTCTCCTCTTGATGCCGATGGTTCAGGACGGGATGAGACTGAAGAACATGGTTCAGGTATCGACTGGGGTGCTGCTGCCGCGTCTACTACTCCTGGTCAACCATCTGGTGGTGATTACAGTGGCTTCGCTACTGAGCAGCCTCAACTCAGCTTGGAAGAATCCGAACCCATAAAGTAAGTCGAGGTTTAATTTTCTACTTGGGGCATCTAAAATAGTGTGACCTATCTAACTTATTCACTATTGTAGGGAATGGCGGGAACGACAAGAGCTAGCTATTGAGCGACGAGATAGGCTGAGCGACGAGAAGAGAAGCGAGACTCGGGAAAAGGCTAAGCAAGCAATCGATGACTTCTATACTGACTACAATGAAAAGAAGGAGCAAGGATTGGAGCAAACCAGCAAAGATCAAGAGGAATTTCTTTCTCAGAGAGATAAGGATGACTCTGGTTCTACATGGCAGAGAATTGCAAAACTTGTGGACTTATCAGAACGGTCTGCCAAGTCAGGAGCTCGAGACAAGACCCGATTCAGACAGCTTCTATTGTCTCTTAAAGATGACCAGAATGCTCCTGCTGTAAACAGTTACTAGATGGGTGGAGGGGGAGAAAGAAAAAGGAGAAGAAAAGAATTATTGAATCTCTTTAGAAAAAAAAAATTCTGCTTGTCTACATGGATATATATTAGATTACAGATTAGTTATCCCTCTTTTTCCCTTTTGTTGTTCTAAAATAAACAAATACATTGCATCTCGTCTCTCATGGTCAAATAGGTCTCACATTAGGTTGTGTTTTTTTTTTTTTTTTTTGTAGTCATTTCAGGGAAATGAATGCCGTTCTCGGGTATGGCGATTTTGATCGTCTTCATCAGCATCCTGCTCCAGCGTTACTTGCTCAAGGTCTAGGTCTTTGCTCATATTTCTTTCCTGCTCAGTTTCGGGAACATCTGAATAGTCGAGACTTTCAGTTTTCTCCAAAAGCAATTGGGAAAATACAGTATTTGGGGCACTAAGTTGTTGAAATGTACCCATTTCCGCAACTTTTCCATCCTTTACAACAATTATATAGTCGCACCTCTGGATAGTTGATAAACGATGAGCAATTGAGATTGTCGTTAAATTCTCTTTAGAAATCTTTGTTAAAGCATCATTCACAGCTGCTTCACTTTCTGAATCTAGTGCTGATGTAGCCTCATCCAAAATGAGAATATCTGGATTTCGAACTAAAGCTCGAGCAATAGCAATTCGCTGCTTTTGACCACCACTCAATTGTGCACCTCGACTTCCAACATTTGTGTCAAGACCCTCTGGGAAGTCAACAATAAACTTGCAATTTGCTCTGCGAGCCGCTTCAACAATCTGGTACCTTGTGACACCGTGAGTTCCATAGGCAATGTTTTCTGCAATTGTACCAGAAAACAAAACAGGCTCTTGAAAGACTGTCCCTATTCGATGCCGTAATGACTTTACGTTAAAACTTTTGATATCTTGCCCATTGATTGTGATATTTCCTCCCGATGGCTCGTAAAACCGCAATAACAGTGAGCTCACAGTAGACTTACCCCCTCCAGAAGGTCCCACAATGCATACATTCTTGCCAGGTGATACAGTAAAGGTAAGATCTTTAAAGATTTCAATTCCAGGTCGCGTAGGATAGCTAAATGTTACATGATTGAATTGAATGGGGCCTTGAGCTGAAAGCATTTTGCGGCCCTTGACGGGAGATATTTGAGGGTGTCGATCTTGTAGTTCAAATAAACGCGATGCAGCTCCTACACCTTTCATGAGCTCACTATAAAATGCAGAGAGCCCAAACATAGACCCACCAGCATATGCCGCATACATCATAAATGACCCAAGTTCTCCAATACTTATAGATCCATTTGCAACCATTTGACTTCCAATTGCAAGAATTGCTAAAATCGTCAAATTACCAGAGAATCCAGTAGCCCCAAAAAATATTGCAGACAACTTTGCTTCCTGCTTTCCAATATTGAAAATCTTTCGAACTTGAGTATTGTATCTGTGAACCTCGGATTGTTCTCCCACAAAAGTCTGAATCGTCTTGACATTGCTCAATCGTTCTTCAGAAACCTTGGTAAGTGAACCTAATACGACTTGTGCTTGCTTGGCGATATTGCGGATTTTGCGTCCATAAAAGAAGGCACCTACAGCCACCGGAGGTACAATTGCAAGCATTACCATTGTAAGTTTCAAACTAACAATTCCCATCATCGTTAATCCTGCTATTCCCGAGACAATGGCTCGAAGTCCATCTGATACATTTTGGGTTAACGATCGACCAATAATGCTTGCATCATTCGATAATCTCGAAATTAAATCTCCAACCTTATTTGCATCAAAAAATTCAGCATCTTGACTTAATGTTTGCCGATATAGCTTTGCTCTTAGACGCGCAACAATTCTTTCTCCAATTACTCTCATTAACACGACACGTCCATAATTTGCTCCAGCACCCAAAAGCATCAGACCTGCAAATCCAAACAAAAACTGGTTCATCCCAAATCCCATAATCGTTGAAGGGATTGACGCTGTAGAGGCATCTAATATTTTCCCTACTGCATATGGAACAGATAATGTGACGGCTGAAGAGAGGAAAAGAAGAGATATTGCACCTATAAATGGCATCTTCTCTTGACTAGCTAAGGAGAAGAGCCTTTTTAATTCTTTCCATCCAGAGTTTTGCTTATCGTCTTTGGTAACTAATTGAGCAGATAGATCGATCTTGGTAGCCTGGATTGCCCGATCGCTCATCCCGAACTCTTGAGCAATAGTCTGTTGCTTAGTAGCCGGTTCACTCTCCTCTTCCTTTCGTACAGTCTTTTCCTGACTTTGACTGTTGTTGCTACTGTTATTGGCATCACTTTGCTGTTTCGACGAAGCATATCGCACTGTACGAGGATGTATTATAGCTGAAGGAATATGTCGCCTAGAAGTGATCCTTGATATAATGGAAGTCGAAAAATATGCTGAGCTGAATCGTAAGGGTGAAGATGAAGTCTGACTAATTTGCAAACCATATCTCCTAGAAACACAACCTATACATGGTCGCAATATACCTATCCGTCTAATCCATGTCATGATGATGATACGACAGGGTAAGTAGCTAAATAATGAACAAAGTCTCTGTTGTTTTCCCCGGGCAAGTGGAAGAAATTGTCGAGAATATAGCTCCTTTCTTTTATTCCTCCCTCCTCCTCAGCACGTATCCTAATTCAGATATATAGTACAATCAAAGGATGTACTTGCGGGAGTAAGAGAGTGTGGCCTCGCTGAAATTGACCTTTGGTTCCTTTTGAATCCCGATTTTCTACAGGTTTTTTAATCTCTCTCCCCGGGTTTCATAACTTACGGTTATGGATAGGTCGGCGGGTCCACCACGATGGGGGTGGGTTTCGGAATAGGAAACTCCCAAGTTTAGTCATGATCACTGCATGTTATGACTAAGCCTTCAAAGTTGGGACTTGCTTGTTCTTCTTTGGAAGGTCATGGACAAGACAATCGATTCAACTTTCAAGTCAAACAACATGGTTGTAGATTATTCAAAGTGGGATAAACTTGAGCTTTCAGATGATTCTGATATTGAAGGTTAGTATAATCCTAGTCTAGTTGACGATACGCGTATCTAACGATATTTTTCAATTTCCCTTTAGTCCATCCGAATGTTGACAAGAAGTCCTTTATTCGATGGAAACAGAGAGATATTCATGAAAAACGGAATCAACGGCATGCCAAGATCGATCATCTTAAGGCAGAGAGTGGCATGAATAGTGTATTGCTCAAGCGAATCGAGATCTTAAAGAGCCGGCTTGAGCCTTCGAATAGCTCTGCGGGACTAGAGGATACGTTGGTCAAATCATTACAGGAATTTGGTGCAGAAGACAAAAATCTCGAAAAGGGAAAGGATGTCAAGCCGCACCAAGGCCCTTCCTATACGGATATGCTAGCATCTTTATTGGAGCAGGTTAAACCGCAAGTCAACTCGGTACCGGATGAAGCTGAAAAAAAGAAGCTGTTTGTGAATCATTTGAGCGAGCATTATACTAAACTTAGTACCCTGCAGCAAGAATGCTTAAAGGAACTACATGATCTCGAAGAGGAGGAAAAGAAACACATCACGTCTGAAGACGTATCTTATGGGTTTGACAGCACGCTCATTAACAAAAATGCAGCGGAAAAGAAAGCAGTTGAGGAACAGAGCCAACAACCATCTAGTGGCAAACCTTCCACCAAGTCTACAACACAGGAAGTTGAAGTGTTGAATCCGAGCAGCGCTAAGACCAGTACTGCTGCTTCGAAAGCGGATGAAGAATTGGATGAATACAGTGCATCAAAGGCGGGACTTGAGTACTCGAAAATTTCCGCTTCAGACTATAATAAACTTCTCCAATATATTGCTGAGCACCGACAAATTGTATCTGAACGTGAGAAAGATGCACTATTAATGCATGCATTTGACCTTCAACTAAGTCAGAAAGCGGCAGAGGCCAAGACCTGTGTACATAATGCGCTTATTCTTCAATACTGTGGGCAATTGGGACCTGATGGAATAACGGTTTTTTTCAAGCGTATCACGACTCCTAAACATGCTGCACGAAAAGCATTCTTACAGGATGTTGAAATGACTTATGAGCATATCAAGAAGCGATGCGCAGTTCTTGCTCAAGAACGTGCAGCAGCTAAAGATGAACCTCAGGAAGTGGAAGTAATTCAACTGCATGCATCAGATCCAAATTCGCAAATTGAAATCACTGTGCCACCTGCGAATAGTGAGATTGCAGAGGATAAAAAGAAACGAGAAATATTTGACAAATTCCCAAAGGAGCTGAGAGATGCAATCGAATCACATTCTCTGGAGGATGTGAATAAGTATCTTGAAAAAATTCCCGTATCAGAGGCTGAGCAAGTAGTCAATGATCTGAATGAGGGAGGAATGCTTAGTATTGTTGAAGGTATCTACGATGCTACTACATGGCAGCATGACAAACAGTTTCAAGATGGGGATATTGAAGGGCTAATTGGGAAGAGTACTCCTGGAGAGCCCACAATCGACACTGTCGACTGAGCATGAATTTTACGTATTTTCTGATGTTTTTTTATTTTTCATTCATCATGTATTTAAGTTGGTATTATTAGCATAGTTAAAGTGCAATTGTTGCAGTCCTTGGGACTTGTCCAGCGTAGAGAAAAATATCCTCCCACCAAGAGAAAAAAACCCACTCTAGAGCTGGCTCAAAAAATCAACGGACGATGCTGTACCAGTTGATCAATATTGTGCGGGTACATCCAAATGGATATGAAGAGCTGAAACAGTGAGAAAGAAATTAAAATTATGGCATTTTTAACCACTCATTTACTAACGTGGAAAAAAAAAAAATAATTTAGGGTGGTCAAGACAGCGGGATCACTGGTGCTCCAAAATGGAGGCATCATTAGAAATGTCCAAAACCTGGGGACAAAACCTTTACCAAAAGTCATGAAACGACATCGACAATCCCATGTGATTGGACATCATTTTATCTTACAGTTTTACTCTTCAGTCTCGGCGCAGAAGGAAGTTCATCGGACTCTCAATATGGATCCCCGTATCATAAGATCAACTGTCTTTAAACTGGCAGACAAGTATGTATTTTTTTTTTCCTTACATAAAGTCTCATAAACTGTTATCTAACCCCTTGTCTAGGTTGGAAGAGCTACCACGAAACTAATAAGTTGTCTTTTTACTTTTATTTTATTTTTTTTTTTTAATACCAGCTACTACTACGACTGTACGATATACTTGTAAATACTACTTTGGCCCAGGTTAATTTATTTTTTTCTTGTTACCCTGTCGATTAGATTCGGGTTTTGTAGAGCACTAGTCCCGAGACTATCCGACAGCTACCTAAGAGCCATTCATTGTTCAGAAGTAAGCTTGGAGAAAAGGGACGAATACAGTTGGGTGCAATTAACGTTGATTATGACAAACAACCCAACTCTTTATTGGCGCTTGCTAAAGATTACCCTCCTTAATTTTAGTTCCCAATTTGGCCTGGAAACCCGAGAAAGGCAGTCAAAAAGACAAGAAAAAATAATAAACATCATCCAAAAGGCACCAACAGTATTTATTAAATAATTTTTTATAACATATATTATACCCTCTGGTTTTTTTTCTTTTTCTTTTCTTTTTGGTGGACTCGAATGCAGTTATGGGACTATCGGTGGATCAGATCCCACCGAATGAGCGACTTGCAAATAGAATTATAAAAATTGGATCCCGACAATCTAAACTTGCTTTAGTCCAAGCTGAAATTGTTCAGAACTTGCTTGAGAAACAGTATCCTGGTCTTACATTTTCCATTGTTTCTATATCTACCTATGGTGACCATGTTTTGAATCGTCCACTTTACAGCTTTGGTGGAAAGGCATTATGGACTAAGGAATTAGAGAATCTAATCCTTGCTGAAGAGGGCGATCCAAATCGAATTGACCTTATTGTTCATTCCCTTAAGGACATGCCCACTATTTTACCAGAAGGATGCAGACTTGGTGCAGTACCAAAGAGAGCTGACCCGCGAGATGCAGTGATTATGAGGGCAGGTTCAAAGTATAAGACCATTCATGATCTCCCTCCTGGAAGTGTTATTGGGACATCATCAATAAGACGTTCAGCTCAGATTGCTTCCATGTACCCCCATTTCAAGTTTGAAGATGTCCGGGGTAATATTGGTACTCGTTTATCTAAGCTTGATGCTCCAGATTCCCCCTATGCATGCCTCATACTTGCAGCTTCAGGACTTATACGTGTCAATTTGGGAGACCGAATTACTCAATTCTTATCGTATCCTGATTTGATGTATGCAGTTGGACAGGGTGCTTTAGGAATTGAGATTCGAGATGGCGACACAGATATGATGGATCTCTTACGACCAATAAATCATGATCCAACGTGGCTTGCAGCCCAAGCTGAACGTAGCCTGCTTCGTACATTGGAAGGTGGTTGTTCTGTGCCAGTGGGTGTGGAAACTGAGTTTCTCAGTACATTTGATCAAGACGATGCTTGCCAAAATGGTGGTGCAACCAGTAATAATACTCATGACCACACTAATGGTGATACTATAGGCCCGAATAATAATATATTACGTCTGAGAGCTCGAGTAATTAGCCTTGATGGTCAAGATGAAATATTTGTTTCCCAGGATGCCACCATCAAGACTGATAGGGATGCTGAGCGACTTGGAGTACAAGCTGCTGAATCACTCAAGGAACGGGGAGCAGACAGGATCCTCGCTGCTATTAATTTGACAAGAGATGAAACCAGTGCTCCTCCAACACCTACGACGGCGGCAGCTAACCACTCAGCCGCAGCAGCTGTAGCAGCGGCTGCTGCCAATACCCCTTCTTCTTCCAGCATTACTTCTTGAGAGAATTTGGTCTATTTTCTGCTTTTTTTTATGGTTCATGATGAGCTAATGCCATACATGTCTTGAATTTTTCTGTTTCTTTCTTTCTTTCATTTTTTTTTTTTTTCATTTTTTCCCGCTTTTTAATGCGACATGACACGAAGAAACCCATGCAATTTATTTAAATCTTTTTTTTTTTTTTCTACTACCCCGTTCTCAAATCATCTTTGTTGTCTAATTTTCTGTACATTATTATGAAGTATTTCTTTTTGAGCGGCATATCCTGTATATAAGACAAGGAGAATAAATTAAGATTATCTGATATCAAAGTGTATATAGGAAAAAAAAAAAAAAAATTTCAAACCAAACAAACTGAAATTGAAAAAATCTCTCTAGTTGCTTGACGTTTCATATAGGTGTAAGCCTCGTCGTTGCCGATTTTCACTTAGGGCATTAACTCGTTTGTGAAGAAGTTTTGCCTCGGATTGCTCAAGTTTATAGATACCGTATCCAAACAATCCCCAGATACCACCAGAAACGAGGAACATATTTGGATTATGGGTTAATGGTTTGCGCATGATACCCAATTGGAATGCTCGAGCTCCCAGACCTTAAGAAAATGACAAAAACTGGTCAACTAAAAAACATCATCAAATATTTAGATTTAACAAGATTATTTCTTACCAAAGAGACCAAATCCAAGAATGTTTGAAAGGATACCCATTTTCGTTTTCTCGCGCTGCTATAACGATAAATGTTCCAGCTTGTTAATGAGTGCAAGGGTTGATTGGGATTTATCGGTTGGTGGTTGGTTGGTTGTCAACCCAGAGCCGCTACACCACGAAAAGGCGGGAGCAAAAGGGGAAAAAGAAAAAAAAAAAGCACCTGGATCGAAGGAAGTTAGTTGTCTTGGATGGATCAAACCATAGAAATTTAAATCGGTTCAATATGGAAAGTATCGCAAAGGCAAAAAGCGATAATGTTGCAGCGAGCAGCAGCAGCAGTAGCAGTAAGAAACCTTCAGCTCCACAACAGTCTGACACGATAAGTGCAAAAGATCTCAAAGCTGCTAAAAAGGCAGAAAAAGCTGCTCGAAGGGCAGCAATGAAAGCTGAACAAGGTGGTGGTGGTGATTCTACCTCGTTAAATGACAACAGGCAGCAACAGCAACAACAAGGATCCAAATCACAAAGAAGTCATCACGGTAGTGGAAGCAGCGGTAATAATAATAATAATAATAATAATAATAATACCATTTCGAATAATGAACGACAAAAAGGTGGGCCCAGCGGCGGCGGTAGTGGAGTCGGATCGCGGGTCGAGACGAACGATCAATTAGGTAGTACATCTGCTGCTGAACAGTTGGAGAAGATTGGAATTGATAATGATGTTGCTTTATTTCGACACTTGGAACCTGTCGTACGGCGGCGGTTAGGAGCTGCTGACGGATTAAAATTTGTACACCCAGCAATTCTTACGCTGACGTTGAGGATGGCCAATTATGAGATTGTTGGATCAACGCTTCGGTGTCTAAAGACTATGCGGGCTTTTAAACATGTCATTATGGATTATACAACACCACCAGATGCAGTACTCAGCCGTAATTTAACTATTCATTTAGGCCATCAGATTGATGCTCTTAAAACAGCACGACCTTTAAGTACCAGTATGGGAAATGCGATCCGGTGGCTTAAGCAAGAGATCTCTACTATTTCTCCTGATTTAGATGAATCAAAGGCTAAAGCTCTTTTATGTGAATCAATTGATAACTTTATCAGGGACAGGTTAGAGATGGCTGGCCGTGTCATTATCGGATCGGCAGTTACGCACATTGATGACGGAGATGTTATTTTGATATATGCAGATTCCATGGTAGTAGGGAAATCATTAATTGAAGCCCATGAAAGGGGTAAGAGATTCCGTACTATTGTTGTTGATAGTCGGCCCTTACTTGAGGGTAAGGCATTAGTTAGGCGGCTTGCAAAAGCAGGTCTCAGATGCCAATATGTTGCCATTACTGGATTGAGCTACGTTATTGATGATGTGACTACTGTATTTTTAGGTGCTCATTCAATGCTTTCAAATGGAAGACTATACTCTCGTGTAGGTACAGCTCTTGTTGCTATGGCCGCAAGTAACAAGAATATTCCAGTAATTGTCTTGTGTGAAACAATCAAATTCTCTGATCGTGTTCAATTGGATGCAGTAGCTGCAAATGAATTAGGTTCACCAGATGACCTTGTTAGTATTTCTAATGAATCTGGTCATTCAAATAAAGAAGGAATCCTTTCAAATTGGCGTCAAGTACCTCATCTTCAATTACTTAATGTTATGTACGATCTTACACCAGCAGCTTATGTAAAAAAAATTATTACTGAGATGGGTAACTTGCCACCAAGTTCTGTACCAGTCATCATACGAGAATATAATAAAACTGGTGGTGCTTAGATTTTGTTTTGTATACTAGATAATTATCACTTTAGTTAATATGGTACTTTTTCTTTCAACAACCATAAAATCGCATGCGATTTTAACCTATTCAGAAGTTGGGAGTACAGAAAGGAAAGACAACAACTAAAAGCCCAAAAACCTAGGAATCCAGGCCTACGACAAGCTCAAAGCTTGGGCAAAGAAAAAAAAGTAGAGAAAGATAAATGGAGCAGAAAAACAGACGTAGAGAGTAGAATAACATTGAGCAAGGCGGCGGTTTGCGAATGCTGGCCGGTTAGTGAAAGCACATTCGTTGTTGGGAGAAGCAACTCGATGCTGCGGATCATTTTTTATTTATTTATTCCATCTTGTCATTAATACTCTAGTCGAAGTAGCGACCCTCAATATGGGGAAGAATACTGATAAATTGTACATTACCCATTCTGAATGGGCGGGAGAAGATAAACATGGAGCATCAGGAGGAGTTAGGACCAAGACAGTTGGTGATCCATTTCGAAGATTGCCATTTACACATTGCGCTCTAAGTTTACAACCATTTACACATCCGCTGGCGGACAAGCATGGTAATGTATTTGATCTGAAAAGTATTATGCCATGGATTCGAAAACATGGTACAAATCCAGTTACAGGGGAAAAGCTAGAATCGGGTGATCTTACGAAACTCAACTTTACCAAAAATGATGATGGAGAGTACATTGATCCAGTCACTTTTAAAGTATTTACCAATAGTACTCATTTAGTGGCGATTAAACAGTCGGGGAACGTTTACTCTTATGATACTGTTGAACGACTAAATCTTAAACCAAAGCAAATGCATGACCTTGTGTCTGGTGAAGCTTTCACTCGCAAGGATCTTATTGTCATCCAAGACCCCATGAATCTTGAAAATAAAAACATGTCCAATTTCAGCTACCTCAAGGAGAATGGTGGCTCAAATTTTAATGATACCCAACAAGATAAAACGTCAAATATTAATCTGAAAGCGATGGGTTCCTCTGCAAAGATTCTCGCTGCCAGAGATGCTGTCGCTAGGGCAAGGCAAGAAAGAGAGAATGCATCCAAAGTAATCAAGAAAGAGAAGAGTCCTGCATTACCCCTGGAGTCTCAACATGAAGACAGGGTTGTTAAAAGCTCGGACAAGGGTGAAAAGAAGGATGCTTACAATACAGCTAGATATACTACTGGAGAGGCGGCAGCGTCTCTGACATCTACGTCGGTTCCTGTGAATACAGCAGCGAAGCGTGCGACACTTACAGATGAAGAATTCATGCTTCGGGTGAAACGGGTCAAAATTAAAGGGTATGCACAGATAAAGACGAATCTAGGGACCCTAAGTGTGGAACTGGACCCAGAATACTCCCCAAAAACCGTATATAATTTTGTCAAACTTGCAGAAAAGGGATACTATGATAATACTATATTTCACCGGAATATACGCAATTTTATGATTCAAGGTGGAGACCCTACGGGGACAGGACGGGGCGGAGAGAGTATATGGAAGCAGAACTTTGAAGATGAATTCAATTCTCCTTACAAGCATGAAGAACGGGGGATTTTATCAATGGCAAATAAGGGCAAAAATACAAATTCATCACAATTCTTCATAACCTATCGAAGGGCACCGCATCTAGATCATAAGCATACCATTTTTGGCAAAGTAGTAGGAGGTATGGACGTTCTTGATAAGTTGGAGCTAGTTCCGGTTGACTCAAGTGATCGGCCAGTGAAGCCAATAAAAATACAATCAGTCACTGTTTATGTGGATCCTTTTGATGAGTTTCTCAAGACTCTCAAAAGGAAAGGGCAAGATATCAAAGATGAACAAGAAAAAGACAATAATACAAATAATAATGGTTCAGTAGAGGATGCAACTACTACGTGGACAGGCAAGAAAGTTTCGAATTCTAAAAGATCTACAACAACCAAACCAGCGGCACCTGTAGGTAAATATCTTAAGCGGGTCGTCGCACATGATGATGTTAGTCAAGACATTGAAGAAGATGATTCAGCCACAGTCGTAAAGAAAAAGCCCCGTTCTGGGGTATTCAATTTTGACACATGGTAAAAAAAAAAAAGAATTACGATTATTATTATTTTTTTCTTCTTTCATTTTTTTTTATGTACAATATTGATTAAATATAATCTAATTTTTTTTTTTTATTTATTTAATTTCATGCCTTGAGAAATGCATCCACAGATAAAATTTTATTTTCTGTAAACCCCCATCGATGATGATTAGTATCCCCAGTAGCTTCTTGCAAAGCGTGATGAGCAGATGCAGCTTTTGCAGCCTTTTGTTGATCAGAATCAGATGCAGCAGCATTCAATCTTCGCTTATATGGAGGCCAATCTGGTAGTGTAAGTGGCTTTTCATTTGCTAAATAACCTCTATTCTCTGGATCTCGATAAAATGCTATCTGTTTACGATGGGTAGGCATTGCAAATCTCGGTTGTCTTTCAAAGAGATGAGGGTGAACTAATGCTTTCAGACCCAACTGATTGTAGTACCTTGATTCATATTTACCCCCAAGCTGCTCAACTGCCTCAATTGCTGCACGCGATGCACACGTGACACTGATGTCGATTTTATGGGTGAACCGCTCTTTGCCCTATATATATATATTGTCAGTCAGCCACAAAAATACAAACTAGCCCGGCACATATAACTTACATCGGCAAGGAGCTTAACTCCATCCTTGATTCGTCCAACCACACCACTTCGATAGAGTTCTCTCATAGTCAACGGAACAGTTGGGTCGATTCGGCCGCTATCGATCCAGTCTTGAAGTTTCCCCAAGTTGAGTTCCTCGAGATCGAGTCGGCCACTAAGAAATTGACATATACGTTAGGCATACTTGATAAAATATAACCTTTTTTTTTTTTTTTCCTCACTCACTTATTGGTAAATCCTCTCTTTGGGAAGAGTTTGTAGATGGGAGTCTGACCTCCTTCAAACCACGATTTTACTTTTCCTCGAGCCTTTTGTCCCTTGTGGCCTCTGCTAGAAGTTTTTCCCTTTTAATGGGATATGTTAGCAAACAGAGATGATTTTATTTATTTATTTTTTTTATTTTTTTCTTGCTCTCATACTTTTCCACTAGATGGGCCTCTACCAAGCCGAGTACTGTTCCTCTGAGCAGTTATATTTTCCCGAAGTGACGAGAGAATTGAAACATGTCGAATTAGTTGCTTAGAGCTGTGTGATATAGGTCGACTATTTTTGCCAAACAATGGCAGTAGATGATTCATCGTTTTATATCGCAAACAACTGAAAATGATATTTGTCCTGTTTTTTTTGTGGTGTAGCATTAAGTGAAAAGTGAGACGTGCGGCTTCTCCCATGGCAACGCACCGCGGACTCGATTGGAGTTTAATGCCCTTTTTGTATTTTATTTTATTTATCAAGGACGAAAAAAAAAAAAAAAAAGAAGCGCGAGCGCGTTTTGAGGATTTATAAGGAGAAGGGGAATAAGAGCGGAAACCGACAAAAATAAGAGAGGTGGAAGCAAGATTTTATTACTTGATTGCGTGGTACATGCATCTTGTCTCGTACCGCAGTATAGTGCGGCTAAGGAAGTCTATATTTATTTATTCAAACACCATGTTCAAGGAAGCTTTTGATAAGCAACAGAAGAATTCAGCAACATCCAGGTCTTCATCCTCATCTTCAACAATAATCCCCTTGGATGATGTGTTCAAGCCCATATCTCCGAATCCAGCGAGACCTCAACCGCGATCATTCTCCTCATTATATAATAAGAACAATAGTACCCGGAGTGTATCCACCTCCGCTCAAGCAAAGGATAGGCAGACAAAATCAAATACCTCCAGTTCCAATTCAAGAAATGCCTTCCCAGTTTGGGAAATGTCTGAAGACGCCTTTTCATCAGAGATTAGGCCCCGTCCTGCTTCGTCTTTATTATGGTCATCTACAAAATCCAACATGACCGCTGCTGATATGTTTGATGACGATATCGATGAAGCATTTCTAGATGGTCTTTCTGATGAATTTCAATACGATGATTACTCAGATGTCGAGAAACAGGACAAGAAACAGCAGGCGGCAAGTATATCCACTTCAACCTCAACGGATGATAGTAAAGAAGATACAATGCCCACTTTAGAGCACAAGGTCTTTGACCTTACCCAATCCCCTCCTCCTATACCTTGGTCGTCTTCTCCAGCTACCCATAAGACTGACTCATTGCAGTCCTTGGCGTCTGCGCGAGGGCCTTCCGCAGAAAGATCCTCCTCCGTGAAAAGAGAGCTCCCATGGAAATCGGCTCCTTCATCTAGACGAAAAAGTTCTAGTAAAGAGCCGGTAGCTCACAAAAAAGTTCGAGTTGCAACAAATGATAGCAAAAAGAAAGAGGTCGTCGGTAACAAGAAAGAAGAAAAGGAGAAGAAAAAGGCTGCTCCTAAAATATATCTTTCCGACGAGCAAAAAGCAATTCTTCATATGGCTACAGTGGAGAGGCGAAGTATATTCTTTACCGGGTCAGCTGGTACTGGCAAGTCAGTATTACTAAGAGCGATAATCGCTCAGCTCAAGCGTATGTATGCGGCTGATGAGGTAGCAGTGACTGCAAGTACTGGGCTTGCAGCATGTAATATTGGAGGATGTACTCTTCACAGTTTTGCAGGTATTGGTCTAGGAAATCAATCAACTGATTTACTGGTTAAGAAAATCCAAAAGAGTAAAAAGTCAAAGAATCGATGGGTCAAGACTAAAGTACTCATTATTGATGAGATTTCAATGGTAGATGGTGATTTATTTGATAAATTGGATGAGATTGCAAGAAAAGTTCGCAAAAAGCCAGGATTACCATTTGGTGGTATACAAGTTGTTATTACAGGAGATTTTTTTCAACTTCCACCTGTGGGTTCAGATAATAGACAAGCTAAATTTGCTTTTGAAGCTAAAAAATGGGCTCCATGTATTCCAGTAACTATTGCATTGACAAAAGTTTTTCGCCAAAAGGATGACAAATTTGTCAATATATTGAATGAAATGCGAGTAGGTAATCTTTCTAATGAGAGTACTCAAGCTTTTCAAAGGTTGAATAGACCTCTCTCGTTCAATGACGGGCTGATACCAACAGAGTTGTATGTGTTGTGTTTCTTTTTTTTTTTCTTTTCTCGGATGTTCTAACAGAAATAATTCTCTTTTTTTTCAGGTTTCCAACCCGCAGAGAGGTGGAATTGGCTAACGGTACACGGATGAGGAATCTGCGAGGATTAACAGAGACATTCACTGCCACAGATACAGGGCGAGGTATCCCTGATGATATGCGGAATAAGCTGCTGTCGAATCTTATGGCACCGTCAACGTTAGATTTGCGATTAAATGCTCAAGTTATGCTGATTAAGAATATAGATGATGGACTTGTGAATGGATCATTGGGCAAAGTGATGGGATTTACGGATGCGCGAACGTTTCGAACATACAAATCTATCTGTGAGGATGCAGATTTTCGAGACATTACGAGAGAAGATTTATGGCAAGATCTTGATGATATGGATGTGACATACAATAAACTAGACAAGTATTCTCCTAGATTCAGGCGTCGAATTGAAGAACTTTATAGTGAACGAGCAGGTGAAACAACTGTACTTAATAAACTTCCATGTGTACGATTTACATCACCAGATGGAACTACAAGAGATGTACAGATCAAGTATGAAACGTGGGAAGTTGAAGGACCTGATGGAGAAATTTTAGCATCTAGGACACAAGTACCATTAATTCTTGCATGGGCATTATCTATTCATAAAGCACAAGGACAAACAATGGAAAGAGTTAAAGTTGATCTTGGTAGAGTATTTGAAAAGGGTCAAGCTTATGTTGCATTATCAAGAGCAACAAGTATGGAAGGACTTGAAATTGCAAGATTTAATAAAAGTAAAATAATGGCACATCCTAAAGTTGTTGAATTTTATAGATCTTTAGCAAATGCTCAAGAGATTAATGGATCATCATCATTTTTGGTTTCAAATAATCAAATGCGAGAAAAATTACTACTTGAAGAGCAAGATGATGATTTCGATATAGATGAAGCCTATGTAAACTGAGATCCCGAGGAAAATCACAGACATCTATCTATTGATCTGGGATTTTATTTTATTTTATTTTATTTTTATTTTCTTAATTCTTTTTATATAGACTGGGTTAAAAAAAAAAAAAGGTAGCAATGCGTATTTTTAAGTAAATGTTTTTGATATAAATTTTTTAATCCTGATGATGAAATGATGAATGATCTGGGGATGCTCCCAAAAGTGGGGGAATTCCTCCCCAGAAAGCAAAATGTGGGGCAATTATCAAAGAACTAGAATCAAGTTTGCTGCTATACTAAATAGTTACCATCACTTGACTTATCGAATCACAGGCCGTAAAGGAATAAATATACTTGTTATACAAAAATTAATGGCCGGGATTGGTCTTAGATAGAAAGCTTGATAAAAAATCAGCCTCCCACGCTTTACAGTTTTGTCGATGTGTAGTCTATAGAACATGTTTTGCAAGCAGCACAATAAAAAAAAAAAAGAAAAGAAGAACTGGATGACTGTTATAATTACGAGGGGAATGGGGTCGAAAATAGCTGCCAGACGTTGACATATCTTTGGAAAATAGAATGAAATGCACGTGACTGGGAAAATGTGACCAGCCAATACATATTCTGGTTCAAGATAAAAAGAAAAAAAGAAAAGTTAACTTGTCTTTAGATGATGCTAGTAACTACGTATTGACTTTGAAATAAGTTAGGATGAAGGTTTATGCAAGCTTGCTCTCCCTTTGTTTTATTTTCTTAGGTACCAAAAACCTCATCCGCATCATCATCATCATCCTCCTGCCCCCATCCGTTTCTATGACTTTACCAGATTTAGCTACAAGGAGGGGCAGAAGTGTGGGTTTAGAAGCAACGGAAAAACTTTTTTGTAGCGGGGGTTGTCCTCGGCAACGTTCGGCTCTCTGTTAAGATTTCTCTTTTAGTTTTTAACTCCCGTCCGTCATCGAAGGGGAAAAAAGAAACAAAAAACAAAAAACCAACCCGGTTTTATCTCGGATTATTCTTTATCTTTTTCGATAAACGAAAAAGTTTTTTAAAATCTATTTCTAGGGATAATATTCCATTAATCCATTTAACTGAATTTTATGGAGGGCTCATCCCTTTTTATTCTTCGCAATGGAGCCGCAGCGGCATCGCGAATGGTATCCATGAGATCGGGTATGATGAATCCATACAGGGTTCAGTTGGCGGTTAGAGGAATGAAGACAATTTCTACCATTGCCTCCTTTTCCCGAAAAAGTGGGGGCTTTAATATAATATCTAATCAAGATTCGAGAAATGGCTCTGCAAGGATTTCACCAACCCATATTCGATTCAACTCGACAAAACCGGAGAATGATAAGCCAAAGTTGAATGAGCAAGAAAAGAAAGTTACTGATGCTGTTGCTGCAGCTACTGCACCAGTATCGACTGCTGCTGCAGGGACAGTCAAGAGAAAATCCCCAATTATCTTTCGAATTATCCGAGTAAGCTGGAGAATTATCAAGTATTCCATCCTAGCAGCTATTGGATTTGTTGCTTATGAACTTTACAGTGCACGTAATCCTGGACCTCAAGCTACACCCGATCCAAATAAGAAGACATTAGTTATTCTTGGAACTGGATGGGGAAGTGCATCACTACTCAAGACATTGGATACATCAAATTACAATGTAATTATTGTTTCACCTAGAAATTACTTTATGTTTACTCCATTATTACCATCATGTACAGTTGGTACAATTGAACCTCGAAGTATTATGGAACCAATTAGGGATATTATGAGACATAAACAAGCTAAAGTTATTTATTATGAAGCAGAAGCTACAAAGATTGACCATGTTAATCGAAAGGTAAGCATCAAGACAGTAGGTGATTTAAGTAAGCAATTCCCACAAGAAGATGAAATATCATTTGATTATCTTGTTGTTGGAGTTGGTGCAGAGAATGGTACATTTGGAATCCCTGGAGTTCGTGAGAATGCATGCTTTCTTAAAGAAATTCCTGATGCACAAAAGATTAGAAAACGTATAATGGATTGTATTGAAACAGCAAGTTTAGGAGAAGTAACCCCAGAAGAACGTAAAAGATTACTTCATGCAGTTGTTGTTGGTGGTGGACCAACAGGGGTTGAATTTGCAGGTGAATTACAAGATTTTTTTGAACAGGATCTTCGAAAGTGGATACCAAATATTGAAGAAGATTTTAAAGTAACCCTTATTGAAGCATTACCAAATGTATTACCATCATTTAATAAGGATTTAATTGATTTTACAGAGACAACATTAAAGGCAGAAAAGATTACAGTTCATACAAAGACAATGGTAAAGGGAGTTGATGAAACAATAATTAAAGCACTTGTAACAAAACCAGATGGTACAAAAGAGCTTACAGAAATTCCATATGGACTTTTAGTTTGGGCAACAGGTAATGCAATTAGACCAGTTACAAAAGATTTAATTACATCAATTGGAGCAGCACAAAAGAATTCAAGACGGGGATTACTTGTGAATGAATATCTTGTTGTTGAAGGTACAGAAGGAATTTATGCATTAGGAGATTGTTCATCAACAAAGTATGCACCAACAGCACAAGTTGCTAGTCAAGAAGGATCATATCTTGCAAGATTATTAAATCAAATTGCACATAAGCAAACAATTGAGCAAGAAATTTCTCGACTTGAACAATTAGGACAAGAAACAATTAATAGTGAAGATAGGAAATCAATTGTTGGTGAAATTGAGAGTAAATCAAAACAATTAAGAAAAATGAGAATATTAGCACCATTTCAATATTCCCATCAAGGATCATTAGCATATATTGGTATGGATCAAGCAGTTGCTGAAGTTAATTTTTGGGAAGGTAAATTTCGTTCATTTACTGGTGGAAGACTTACATATTTATTTTGGAGATCCGCATATCTTTCAATGGTATTTAGTACCCGTAATCGTTTAATGGTTACAATGGATTGGATTAAAGTTAAATTATTTGGTCGTGATGTAGGACGTGAATAAGGAAAGTAGTTTTTTTTTTTTTTTTTTCTTGTATTCTATAGAAATATTTTTACATGATGAACTTGGTGATGAGGAGGATCAGTTTTTCAGTTTTTCAGTTTTTCACTTTTCAGTTGCAGTTTCAGTTTTTTCAAAGTTATTTATTAATTATATTATTATTATTATTTTTTCCCATTTATTACAAAGTCTATAAAAACCCGTAGGTAAAAGAATTCGCGTACATTTTTCCTACAACAAGGAGCGTTTATCTCCCTCCTCTATCTTTATCAGATGGCAGGAGTTCCCAGTTGTAATTAGATGGGTTGTTCCCCCCCCCCCTTAAATTAGTTTTTCCCACTAAGAGGGGAGGGGGCACACATGGGGCAGAAAACTAAACTCCATCTGTATTAGTATGGATAGCGCCCCTAAACTTTTATTTGGCAATTTCGTATACTACTGTCAAGAAAAGAGAAAACCGCGCTTTTTTTATCTTTTTTATTTTTTTTTTTTTTCCCTTATCCATTAACAACCCGCTGCTCAATAATAATAAAAAAAATTTTAAATTAAAATAAAATAAAATAAAAAGAAGAAAGAACCAACAAGTTCTGTATTTTTTTGTTTCTTGTAGAAAACGCGCCGAATAAAAAAAAAAAATAAGGAAATGAGGCTTTTGGTTTGCCAAAAAGGGAATAGAGGCGGATCTCTCTTTTTAAAGTTATTCTTGTTACGAAGGTTGAATCCCACAAATTTAGACAAGAGGTTATTTCCCCTTTAGGCAATAGTTGCCTCGAATAATAATCTATTTAATTTTTTATTTTTCTTCTTCCTTAGGTAGAACTCTCCCAGATTTACGAAGGAAAAAGGGAGCAGTAAATATTGGAATTTCTCGTGTTAGACTTGGGGGGGAAAAAAGAAATAAAGATTTCGATTTCGATTTCGATTTCAAGGCCGACCAACCAACCAACCATCATCATCACCATGGCTCAGGCAAAGTATAGATTTCTGAGGATCATCATCCTTTCCATGTGTATGCTTGGGTTGATTATCGTTGTAACTCAACATTCACATACAAAGGCATTGATTGCTGATACGACAGAGGCAGGTAGAGGAATGTTTAATGACTTTGCTGATGCTGCTAGTTCAAGATTTTCAGATACCCATTACGAGAATAGTCCAAGTAAAGCATTTATTGATTTTGAAGCTCCATTACCCCATGAAACTCCTGCTGATGAGAATGGTAGTACAGCATGGACAAAGGAACACATGATTAGACAAGATTTACACCCTGAATTATATAATAAACTATATAAAATGGAAGAGGAAAAAATTAAACGCGTGCTTGAAGATTGGGATAATGGGAAAGTTGTTGTCCATAACAGGGGTGGCAAAGTTGATGCTCATCCTGAACCAAAGGGGAAAAAAATTGTTATTTTAACTGCTTCTGATGGTGGTGGACATAATAGTGAAATACCTGATGGATTTAATCGTGCATTATCAAATCGACAAGAATATGCAGATTATCACGGTTATACAAATTTCTTTGTAAATACTACAAAGTTTGAACTTGGTCAAAGAACAAAGCATTGGGGTAAATTACCTGCAATTCTTGAAGCATTCGATACATATCCAGAAGCTGAATGGGTTTGGATGATTGATGTTGATATTGTTATTATGGATGCATCATTTGATTTAGCAGCAAAGATTCTTAATCCTGAAGCAATGGATAAAGTATTATTAAAACATTTTCGAATGAAGGCAAAAGATAATGGATATGGAAATACTTTTACCCCATCAAATCCTGATTTAAGTCAAATTGATTTAATTATATCAGAGGATGCATGGACATTAAATACTGGATCAATGTTTTTCAGAAGATCACAATGGACATTTGATTTTATTGATTTTTGGTTTGATCCAGCAATAAGTGAAAATAATCTTGAACAACCAGCAATGATGGAAATGTTTATTAATCATCCAAGAATGCTTCAACATGTTGGACTTGTACCACAACGTATTATTAATGCATACAGATGGAGTGATGATAAAATTCATGGTTGGCAACCAGGTGATTTACTTGGTCATATTGCTGGTTGTTGGGTTAGTGAAGAGTGCGGTTCTGCTTTTGAGAATTTATGGGATCAGAGGACAAAAGTTTCTGATCTTCCTCCACTCATAAAGTAAGAAAATATATAAATAATAATAATATATAATAAAAAAAATTTTACTTTTTCTTTTTTTGCTGTGTTTTGTTTTGTTTTTGTTTGTGTTTGAAGTTGGGGTTCTCGCTTTGTTGCATCATTTTATCATCATATTTTTTTTTTTTTTTTGTATACATATATATATATATATATTATATATTTTTTACTCTCAAGACAAATGAACTCTTACAGCTGAATTAAATGCATCAATATCAGAATATGCACCCTTTAAATGACGATTATTTCCAGGAGAATCTGAAAATTGTCTTCTTGAATGAAGAATTCTCCTATTTAAAAAAATATAACAAGAACCAGGTTGCATCCTTGTTTGATATTGATTATTTGGATTATTTATATAATCTTCAAATTGTCTGTATGCAAATAAGAAATTTTCAAAATTATTATTATCTAATAATAAATTTGTTTGAATTTCAAATGGTCCTTGAAATGGTGGTGAATAATTTACATACTTTATTTCCCTAAAATCACTAACTTGACCTTTAATTGCAGAATATTCATCTAATTCAATTAATGGTCTTGATTGATGATAATTTAAGTTATCATTTTCATAATGAAATGTAATTGGTATTTGGGTTAATAATTTAAACCCTTGTGGGTTAGTCTCACGAATATATTGAGCAGCCGCATATGAATCTGCAAATATTGATTCACCACCTTTTGCATCATTCTCAATACAATGTAAATATTGTACACCTGGTGGTGATTCATAATATAATAAATCCATATGAAGTGGTAAATATACATTTGTATATGCAATATTCTTTGCATTATTAACATTAACAACATTCCATGATTCTCCATAAAATGTATTCTTTACATAACCACAAAGTCTTTTTGCAATCTCTTCAACAATGATTGAATTTTGACCAGGTATCTTTTCACCTGTTGGAATATTTGTAATCTTGATTAATCCATCTCTTGCTAATCCTTCTAGACCATCAATCAGACCAGTCCTTGTACGAAAATATTCATTAAAGTCAATTTTTCGACATTTCCAATCATGGAGAATATTATGAGGTTCCCATAATTGAACGTCAATATTATCCTTATGACGATATCTTCTTGCTTCCCTATAACTCGCCAACCTTTCTATTAAATGAATTGGGTATCTACTATTATGTTTTGGTATATCTTTATTTCCATTATACCATTCAATATCAATATAATTATTTGATGATGGCTCATCCCTTTTAACAATAATATGTTGTTCATAATTTAATTCTGGTGTTGAAAATGTTTTTTGTAATGTTGATGGATTAACACATTCTTTACATTGGCATGCATCCCTTAAAATAATTGGATTAATCTTTACAATTGGTGAATTTAATCCAATCTTGTGTGCTGCTTCTTGTCCAATATCAATTTCTACACCACAACCATAATCACGTGGGATTATACTCTTGCTGTTTCTTGTACTATAAAGTCGGGGTAAATATGTTGTAAATCTTCTTGCAACCAGAAGATACCTTCTCATATTTGGACAAGTTTTTTTTTTTTTTTTTTGGGGCCCTCAGTGAAAAGATGGAGTTGGCTCTTGTTGCTTTTTATTTATGATCTGGGGCACAATAAAACCTCAAAGTAGTTTAGCCGGACTACCGGAAATAGAAATAAACAAAGTGGCATGCTCCACGTTTAATTACGTAGTAAAAAGAGAGATAAAAATAAAAATACAATAAATTATGAAAAAAGAAAGCAAAACAAACAAACGAAAAGACAACGGGGGAAGGAGGAGGATAACCAAGAAATAGACTCAATTATTTTAAGATGGTTAAGTGGGTGTTTTAAAAAAGTATAACTGAAGGTAAAAAGAAAGTACATTAAACAAACAACAACCACAAAACCCAACATCAACAGCAACAACGACCACACTAAATAATTAAAAATCGAAACTTTGTAGCTTGTTGAGTTGTTAGGCTATTTGTTTTGTTTTGTTTGGGGTTCCTTGTCTTAGCTTGAGTCGCGATTTTGTCCTCGCTTTTCTTCCCAATCAATTCCTCATACACCAAAAGCAAGGGGACGACGGCACACCATAAATAAAAAAACATGATCTCGCGGTGCTTTTTTGCTGTCCTTGCATTAACTTGTCTAATATCATGTGCTCGGGCAAGCATTGATAAAGAATATCTTATTGAGCAGACTAAAGATGTCATCATTAGTGATTTGGATCGTATTGAAGATCTCACAAGACCATATGTAATTGAATCAACTACATTAGTATTGGAAAATAAACGTTCAAATGGGATAGAATCATTTTATTATGCCTTGACAAATGAGCAGGATTCTCATAAGGCTGTTATTGAAGTTTTTGATGTAAATTCTGCAACACAATTATATGATATTGAATCACTTGGTCATTTTGACAATAATTCAATTGTTTTATACAAGATTAAACTACCTAGACTATTAAAATCTGGAGGGGACAAAATTAAACTTAAAGTGATAATTGGTTTGACAGATGTTTTAACACCATCACCAGCATTTATTGATCAAGCAGATAAACAATATCTTTTATTTACAACATTAAAGTATATTTTATCTCCATATAAAGTGATTAATCAAATGACTAAATTTATAACAGTGGGTGGTTATGGAGGATTTGAAAGTTATACAGGGAAAGAAGATGTATCAAAATCAGATAATATCCTTACATATGGACCATATACATCAACTATTGAACCATTATCCTCTAATAAAGAAATGATCTCTGTTAGATATGCTTATACAGCACCAATTATTAGAGTTGATAAACTTGAACGTGGAATTTATCTATCACATTGGGGTGCAAGTGTTGAATTTGAAGATAAATATTGGATTCATAATGGAGCAGCAAATTTAAAGACCCCATTTGTAAGAGCACAATATCAAAAGGCAGCAATGTTAAATCCAGTAAATACATGTTTAAATGATATAACATTAAATTTACCTGGTAATACAAGAGATGCATACTTTGTTGATGAAATTGGTAATGTTTCAACCTCTAGGTATATATCAAATTCAAAAGAATCAATATTATCATTAAAACCAAGATACCCAATATTTGGTGGATGGAATTATAGTTTTACAGTTGGTTGGAATAGTGATACAAATAATCAAATACTAAGAAAATCACCAAATGATAATGACAAGTACTTGCTTAAGGTACCACTTGTTGATGGACCAGAATATTTCTTTTATAATAAAGTTGAATTAACAATATACCTTCCAGAAGGTGCAACAGATGTTGATATTCAATTACCTTATGAACCAATTGAAACGAGTGAATTTTTTTATAAATCATTCCTTGATGTTCAAGGTAGAACAAGTATAAAAGTATTATTTAATAATCTTGTTGGTTTATCTAGACGTCAAAATGTTTATGTGAGTTATAAATATACAAATTTTGCAAAGATGCAAAAGCCAATTATTGTATCTGCTACATTATTTATATTATTATGTACCTATCTTTTAGTGAGTAAGATTGATATTAGTGTTAAAAATTAGAAGAAGAAGAAGAAAAAATTTATTTTATTATTATTATTCAACATTATATTCAGATTTTAATTTTTCCAATTGATTTCGACGTTGATTTAATTCATTTGTTGATTTAACCATTTTATCAGGTTGATGAAATAAAACAACTAAATAACGATTTTGAAAATTAAATCCAGATAATTTATCACATGCAATTTTTGCATCTTTTGATTCATTATAAATAATAAATGCTGTACCTTTTGTATTTGTTGAATTACCTAATCTTACTTGTCTTATACTACCAAATTTACCAAATAATTCATATATTTCTTGACTTGTAACTTTATATGATAAATTTTTAACGAATAATATTCTATTATTTTCTTGTGTTAATCGGCTCTAAAAAAAAAAAGGATATAATCCAAAAGTTAGTAACTTACGCGCGGGGGTGTTGTGGAGATTGTGTGGGGTGATGTATATATGACTTACCCTTGATGCCATTTATTTCGATGGACAAGTGGTATGCACAACTTGTTTTTCCGTTGTCTTGTTGTTCTTCGCTAAAACAAAGGGGGAAGGGCGGGGGAATATCGGTTTAAAAATAAAAACAAACGGCAAATTATATCGTTATAAGGAAATTTAAGGTTTTAAGAGATTGTTATTTTCGGATAAACTTTTTTATTAAGTGACCGGGGATTTATTTTAACATTTTAAACATACAAAAACCAATGTCGTCACCCCACCAATCGTACGGTTTCGGTCTTTCCACAACTCTATTTTTCATTGGGACGTTTTGATTCTCACTTTTTCTTGTCTCCTTTATATATTGAGCCTCAAATTTAGCAGGATAACAATACTCTTTCTCGTTCAGCCACAACAACAACAACAACACCAAATTTTAAACTACGAAAAATGGTCCATTTAGGCCCTCGCAAACCTCCATCCCGAAAGGTATTTTTTTAACTGCATCTCGTTTTCTTCAACTTGACTAACCCCGCCTTTTTAGGGATCCATGACCGATGTCCCTCGTGATCTTCTCGATCAGATTGCTAAACTTGAAGAACAATTCACTGTTCCTCAATCTAAGCTTAAAGAGGTTGTCAATCATTTTGTCTCAGAGTTGACAAAGGGTCTCTCTGTTGAAGGTGGTGATATCCCTATGATTCCAACCTGGGTCATGAATTGGCCTACAGGAAAGGAGAAGGGCGCATACCTCGCATTAGATGTAAGTTAAAAATTGCTTTTGTTTAAGTTAATTCTTCTCTAACAAAATTGATTATCATTAATTAGATGGGTGGTACAAACCTCCGAGTATGTGAAATTGTCTTTTCGGGAAATAGATCCTATGATATCACTCAATCCAAGTATCATATGGCACCTGAGCTTAAATCAGGTAAATCTGAAGATTTATGGGATTATATCGCTGAATGTTTAGAAGCATTTTTACAATCGTATCATGAATCTGAAAATCTTGAAGATTTATGTTTGGGATTCACTTTTAGTTATCCAGTATCTCAACCTGCTATTAATAGAGGAATTTTACAAAGATGGACAAAGGGGTTTGATATTGATGGAGTTGAAGGAAAAGATGTTCAACCAATGCTTGAAAAGGCACTTCAAAAGAGAAATTTGAAAATTAATGTAACTGCTCTTATTAATGATACAACAGGTACAATGGTTGCATCGAATTATTCTGATCCTGAATTTATAATGGGAGTAATCTTTGGAACTGGTTGTAATGCAGCATATTTTGAACGTGCAGGTAATATACCAAAATTAAAGTCAAAGATTAAATTAGCTGATGATGAATGGATGGCAATTAATACTGAATGGGGTGCATTTGATAATGCACACAAGGTACTTCCAAGGACAGAGTATGATCTTAAAGTTGATGCTGAATCACCTAGACCTGGACAACAAACATTTGAAAAAATGATTGCAGGATTATATTTGGGAGAATTACTTCGATTAGTTTTACAAGACCTTTATAAACAAGGATTCATATTTGAAGGACAAGATGCATCATTATTGGATAAACAATATTTATTAGATGCATCATTCTTAACTCATATTGAAGAAGATCCATTTGAAAATTTAAGTGATGTTGAAACATTATTTTTAGAACATTTTAAACTTACAACAACATCACCTGAACGTAAATTAATTCGAAGACTTGCAGAATTAATTGGTACAAGAAGTGCAAGATTATCAGCATGTGGTGTTGCAGCAATTGCCAAAAAGGCAAATATTTCAAAGGGTAAAGTTGGAGCTGATGGTAGCGTATTTAAATATTATCCATTCTTTCGTGAACGTGGTGCAAAAGCACTTCAAGAAATTTTTGATTGGAAAGAAGAAGATAATATTGAAAAATATCCAATTAGAATATTACCTGCTGAAGATGGTAGTGGTGTTGGTGCTGCATTAATTGCTGCACTAACTGTTGAAAGAATTAAAAAGGGTTTACCAATTGGTCTTCCAGGTGCTTAGAGAGAAAGAGAAAGCGTTTGTTTGTGTGTGTGTGTGTGTGATGATGTTTTATTTTTTTTTGTTTAATAAATTTTTTTTTATGATGAATGTAAACGACGAATTAGTTTTTAGATATATAAATAATCAAAAAATATATATATATATATATTGCGGCCATCTGTACAGAAGCGGTTTCTGCTTTGTTTGGGTCAGCTTAGTTTCATTTCGGCGACTCTTTGCATTGTTAATAAAAAAAAAAAAGTAAGAAGAAGAAAATAATTAGAAAGAATTTTTACTTTAACTTTTACTTTTACAGTTCTATTTTTTATTTTTTTTTATACATAATGATTAAATCTATAAAGTCTCGTTTTACCTGCATCATTACCAATTGCAATAAGATTTGTAGATGGACTAAATGATATAGCAGTAACTCTACCAAGTGGTGTATTTGATGTTGGCCAATTTTTAAATATTGATTTTGTACCTGTATGAATAATACGAAGTGAATCCCTTTTTGATCTTGATGCAATTGCAAGAATTTCTCCATTTGGTGAGAATAATAATGATGATATTGGTGTTACAAGTTGATCAAATGTACATATTGGTGAAATTTCTTCTTCTTCTTCACCACCACCATTAGTAGTGACAAGATTATACATATACACAATACCACTTTGTGTACCAACAGCACATGTAATCTCTGATACATGTTGATTTTTTTCATCATCATTATTATTATTATTATTCTTAATACATGAAATTGTCGTTGTTGAAATTCTTGAATTATCATACCATCTAGCAATTATAATTTGACCTTGTACATCAAATAACCATAAATCTGAATCAGTATTTGCAATAATTAATAATCTATTATTAATCCAATCTAAATCAGCAACATTTCCTTCAATTTTACATCCGCAAACCCATTGACAATTATTTCCAGATAAAATATTTATCCATCCACTTGATCCACACATTGCAATATAATTCCCATTATTACTTGATTTAAATTTTTCCATTGATTTTTGATGTTCTTCATGCCCATAAAGTCTTGATACTTTATCAATTATTCCATTATCTAAATCCCATAAATACATAAATTTTCTCCTTCCTGATATTAATACTCGATTTTTTAATAAAAATTCACTAGTTTGAATTGGTAAATTCTTTAAATGTAATGATGAAACTAAATTATTCTCCTTGCCATCAATATGAAATACCCTTAATGTCCTATCAAATCCACCCATTAATAAAAGCGGTAAATTTGGATGAAATGATATTGTTTGAATTCCTGAATGTGCTGGTTGCTTTATATTAGCATCTTTAAGTCGTAATATATCAATACTCGTAGGTGGTAATGGGCCACCACTACTGCCCTTTGTACTCGTCGTGTACATACTCGTCGATTCTAGCACTTTCTTCAATGCATCACCGTGATGTTGAACCCTATCTTGATCATCATCATCCATATCCATCATATCGCTATCTTCAGACATCTCTTCTGCATTGGCCCACTTTGGAACTGGGTATATTTGTGTAAAATGACTCCTCAATCGTCGTGTGTACTCTTTTCCCGATACAACATCTTCATCCACATCCTGCCGTAACTTTCGCAGTCTTTTCACTGACGATAATGATACTGCCAGGCCTTCATCGTCACTATCAATCCATGCAGCTCCACTTTCCTCTTCTTCTGGGCTACTACTAATAATACTCCCATTTTCATCCTCATCCAGTCCTGGGATATCCTGATCAATAACAAACAAATCATCATCAGGAATTTCTTCATGCCCAATAGTATTATCTTGTTCTTCTTCTTCTCCACCTGATGACGATAATTCGTCCAACCCAACAACTGCCTCTAATCCCTTTTCAAACCCGTCAATATCTCCAAACACGGCCTTTTCAAGTTCAATTTCCACATCATCTTTGGCTTCACTGGGTATCGATTGCTGCTTTTTACCTGAATGCTTTTTTGCCATTATCCTTGTTTTGGCGGGTCTGCAAAAAAAAAAAATAAAAAATAAAAAAAATAAAAAAAAATAAAAAATCAAACCTCCCAAAACTCCCAAAAGCTCATCGCGAGAAATCTGTAAAATTGGGCAAAACAATAAACAGCAAAACTAGCACCATTACGGTTATGCAAGAGTCTGCAAAGATGTAAGTTCCAAGAGAATGCTTTCCCGGGAGATATGAATATTTTAACGCTAACTTGTTGTCGTTCTTCTTCTTTTTTTTTTGTCAAGTCTTGTTATTGGGCGTGTGCCATGTGGTGAATTAGCATCATGCATTGACAGAATAAATAAAGTAAACAGCAAGTCAAACTTTGACTGTGTATTACTTGCTGGCGGTTTAGATGAAAATGAAGACTTTACAAAGATTACTAGATATCCAGCTGTACCTGTATATTTTGGATTTTCTTGCCCAAAGGGTGAAACAAGTGATGGAGAAATTATCACTAATGTTATATATACACCAGGAATATTGAAACTTTCTAGCGGAGTTAAAATTGGATTATTCTCAAATTCAGAGGATCAGTTACCTTGTAATGATTTGCAACAACAACAGCAAGTCGATATTCTTATAACTCGCGACTGGCCTCAACATATTCAATTGGGATCCAAGATACCTATTCCTACTACAACTCTACCAATTGGCAATAGTGAATATGTGAATGATTTAGTTGAAAAATTAAAGCCAAGATACCACTTTTTAAGTACTCAAGATATATTTTATGAACGAGAACCATTTCGATATCTACCAAAATCACAAGAAATATCTTCATTAGATAATCGAATATGCAGGTTCATTTCATTAGCAATATTTGGTAATAATAAATCATGCAAATGGTTTTATGCATTTAATCTACAAATTCAAGATGTGATGAATAATTTACCGGGAAATTTAACTGCATCTCCTTATGATATGGCTAAAATTGATGCTTTAAGGAATTCAGAGGGTGAAGCCAAGAAAGATTACTTATTTGCAAGGCAAAAGAAACGGCCAAGGAATGATAATTATAATAATAATAATAATCGGCAAAAGAACAAGAAATCACTAGTTGTTAATCCAGAATCATGCTTCTTTTGTTTATCTAATCCATCATTTGCAAGTCATCTAGTCATATCAATTGGGGAAGAATCATATATTGCTGGAGCCAAGGGACCACTTGTAGGAGATTTGAAAATTGAAAATAACACAACAACAACAACGGGACATGTATTAATAATACCACTTACACATGCATCTACATATAATGATATGGGAGATTCAAAACAAGGAATAAAAAATGAAATGAATAAATTTGAATCTGCACTTGTTGAAACATTTTATAAAAAATTTAATATGGCAACATGCGCATTCGAAATTAATAGATCAAGAAATGTTCATATTCATCGCCAAGTTATCGCAATTAAACCTGATAAAATTAATCAATTAATTCTTGACTTTAATAATATGGCATCAATGAATAATTACCCTTCATTTAACAAGATTGATAACGATAACGATATCAATGATGATTTACAATACCTCCTTATAACTTTTTACTCTTTAAATGATAATAAGTCTCCTTCAAAAACAATATTATGCATGCAATTACCTCCATCATGCCCCTTTGATTTACAATTCCCAAGAAAAGTCTTAGCACATACATTAAATCTTAAATCTAGAGTTGATTGGCGTGCAATTGAGGAACCACCAATTGATATTCAACAATCACAAATTGATACTTTTAAACATGCATTCCAACCTTTTGATTTTACATAAAAAGACCTTTCTATTTTTATAATTTGTATATATTTCTTTTCATAATTTCATGTACTACTACTACTACTACTACTGTATAAAGTTAGAACCACCCCAAAGAGAAAAGAAAAAAAAAAGAACGGAGTTATATACATCTCCAACAAGCAAATCAAAAAAAAAAAATTATTCATACAAAATGTTGTGTAACACCGGAGAAAAAAGAAATCAATAAACAAAAAAAAAAAAAAGAAAGCTGATTCAGTAAAAAAGAATTTATAAAGTCTTTTGCAAATTAACATTCACCTTGTAGCTGTGCTTTCCTAAATCTTTACTAAATCTTTTAAATTTCTTCTCCATTGTTACCAATCTTGATTCAGTCGTTACTGCAGTAGTTACTGGATCTCCCATACGGGTCTCAACATTCAAAGTAAAATCACCACGTGAATTAATGTTTGAAACCCCTAAACGAACTCGTGGATTCTGATTTGGTATAACTCCTGCTGGATATATTGATGCAATCGCATATAATATTCTACCAAGATAGAATGACCACCATACATTACGTTGATCTGCTACAACTTTCATTAATGCATCACGATATGTTGTATCGGGAAGATCTCCACCCCATCGTTCACATAGTGTTAATCCCAAAAGTGCCCGCACTTCATGAGAAAGTCCTTGACTAGCTGCGACAACCCCTGTAGAACATAATACAATTGCTGCTTTCGGTTGCGATTCTTTATGAAACGATGAATGATACAACATCATATTAACTGCCGCTGGAAGAATTCGGCATCTTATAACTGATGGCGTCGTCAACATTGGTAGAGCTTCAGAAATAAGCATGGTAATTTTAGATGCATGTTTAGGTGCATATGGGGCTGTAGCGACTAAAATTGGATCTTGAATCCTAATCGATGGTGGTAATGAAGAGTAAATAACCCCTTCTCGAACACCACCCTGGGCAAAAAATATTCGCTTTACTGGTGGGATCGATTGCAAAATTGCCTCCACAAGAAAGCAAACCGCAGGAATTTGAGTTGCTCGACGTTCCGAAATACGAAATACTTTCTCCATTTGTCGCTTATTACCACCAGAAATTCCATTTATAGTTGAAGTAGCTGATCCATCATACTGTTTACTACGTACGAGATCCAAAAGACTCTCATAACTACATGAGAATCCATTGATTATAGGTAATGGATAAGCTCCACCTGGTCCCTGATGGATTGTAGCAAGTAATAGAGATGCAAGACCTCTAAATCCACCACCAGAAACATAAATTTTGAATCCACCATTTTTTTCAGCTTGTTTTCTCATTTCCTCTGGAACATGAATATCCTTATAAGCTTGCTTATAGTTTGTAACAATTTCTTCAAATAGTTTATCCCTTGGTTCTTTCTCAAGACGCCTGGTTAATGTTGCTGCTCCATAAGGTAATGAAATTGGAGTTGGAGATAAATCAACCTCTCCATAATTGGTTCTGGCCCATGAAAGTTGAGTACTCCCGCCTCCAAGATCCATAAAAAGCCCATCCAACTTATAAAAGGAGGATGCTACTCCATATACACCAATTGTTCCTTCTTCAGATTTTGAAAGTAAACGAATATCATAATCAGTAGCTTCCTTTACACGGGAAAGAAGATCATCTTTATTAATTGCAAGACGTATAGCTTCAGTTGCAACCAACTTGACATTAGCATCAGGAACACCAAAGTCCTGGCACATAATCTTGAATCGGAGAATAGCAGTGACAACTTTGTCAATGACTGAATCAGGAATTGCAACTTGATTCAATGATGATGATGATGAAGTAGAAAATGTAGATATTTCATTATCAGTTGGAGGGGAATTATCATTGTTATCTTTATTATGAGTTTTATTATTATCAGGAACCATGGAATCTTCTGGGGGTGAATCACGTCCCGATAATGCAGTTGCTGGCATTAATTGAGCATCTAAAAGGGATATCTGACTCCGAGTCTGGTAGAGTAAAGGCATAATACGGACATCCTTTGGATCAACAGAGGAGATACTGAATCGAAGTCCATTGGATCCGAGATCCCCGATTCCACACAAGAGAGTACCATCACCTCCACACCCATGAGGAGACGGGGTATATGTAGCAGTTCGAGAAGGCATTTTCCTCCGTATTTATTCTCTCAAATGATATTAAAATGACTTGGGATCTTTATGCAAGTAAAAGGTATAAAAACCTCAAAAGAACTCTCTGCAAATTGGCAGAAAAAAGGACAAAACTGCAGTTTGTGTCGGGTCTTCCTATTTAGCAAACTTTTGCGGTTGCTTAACTTTTTTGAAAAAACCTTTTTTTTTTCCCCTCTGTGGGGATTTCAAAAAGATAAACTTTCAAAATTGACGATGACTTGACAAAGTGGAGTAAATGCTCATCAAAGGTTGTATAATTGAATGGAATTTTCTAGTTGTAAAGCGGGGGAGGGGAAGATGATTGATAGGGGAACAAATCAGCTAAATTTCCCCATTCGGTGCCGCATCTCTTTTGATTGTATTTTAAGTTTAGTACCCCTGTGTGATGACCTCATTTTGATAACTCCCAATTGCAACCGACAAAAACAACAAGAGAAAAGAGAAAAAAACAAAAACAAAACACTACACCACACTACAGCCGTTGTCTCGTCAACTTACATACTTTTAAATGACTCCGCGTAGAAGTACAAGTAGCGAGAATGTGAATGCGAATCTATCTAGTAGTAGTGATCATGTTGATGTTGATGAAGCAGATCTCAAACAGAGCCATTTTCATAGAAAAGCAAAAATTGGTGGACTCGAATCGTTAATATGCGGCGGGATCGCTGGTATCACCACTAGGTGAGCATTAAAAAAAGAATAAGAATAAAAATAATTAAAAAAAATACTAGTAATAATAATAATAATAATAATATAAATCATATAGAGTATTTGTGGCTCCATTTGATGTTGTCAAGCTTAGGATGCAGCTCCATGAGCGGATAGCAGGACGACACATGAATCCAATTGAGATGTGCGTATCAATTATTAAAAATGATGGAATTACTGGATTTTGGAAGGGTAATTGGGCTGGACAATGGATGTACTTGTTTTATAGTGGATTCCAATTTGCAGCTTTTTACCAAATAAATCAACTAATTAATCCCTTCAATATAAACCCTACTTTACAAAATCTAATTGCTGGTGCTGGTTCAGCAGCAATTGGAATGACCTTTTCATACCCCTTTGATTTATTAAGAACTAGATTTGCTCTTCAATCGACTAAAAATTCCGTTTACCAATCACTATTTCGGTCACTTTGTGATATACCAAGGCAAGAAACTTGGAAAGGCCTTTTTAGAGGATTAAGACCAGGATTGATTTCAATTGTACCTCAAATGTCATTGTTTTTTGCCTTTTATGAACCTATTCATGACGTTGTTGGTATAAATGCTACCAATTTACTTTCACCAGGTAAAATAAATACTTTATCTGGATTTCTTGCTGGTATCATGAGTAAAACTGCTGTATTCCCACTTGATACAATTCGTCGTCATCTCCAAATTCAAGGTCCAACAAGGGCTCAATACGTTGTAAAAGGAGTTGTTCTTTCAAGTGAGAATCCTTCAACGTGGGCATGTGGTAAAGCAATTTTTGCCAGATCAGGAATTAAAGGCTTTTACCAAGGATTATCTGTTGCACTATTAAAAGCTGCTCCCTCAAGTGCTGTTTCCATGTGGGCATTCGAATATTGTCTCTCTGCTCTTCATCGTATTAAGAATAAAAACTTGAATATCTAATATTATACTCTAGACTAAAATGTCCATGATTTCATGTAGCTATTATTATTATTATTATCAACGCCTGATTCATCTTGATCGATTCCAGATGAAAGTAGACTATCAAATCTCACATACTCTGTAGCTGGAGGTCTGCGAAGATTTTTATCCATCTCTGATTGTAACATAGTTGAATAAGTATGATCAAAAAAGTCTTCAAGATTGTAGGATGGCTTTTGAAATGGTTCCGACATAATCTTAGCAAGTGTAGCAACATTTGGGTGATAATGAGATTGTAATATTTTAATTTCCCATAAGGAAGAATCAATAGCTTTTGTCTTTAAAGGATCTTGCTCACTTAGATTGAATGGATCTTGCTTAGGAAATGATGATTGATCCTCTCGATGAATAAGAATCATTGCAGAGGGATGACGCTTGAGTAGATTGTATATAAATGGTACTATAAATACAACTGCTGAAGGAGGAGCAGTTATTGCTAATCTGGCAAGTCTCTTGATAAATGAGGCAATAAGAGCAACAGGTAAATGAGTTGAAGTTAAAAACAAGTCGACAAGGCGGAAAAATCTTGACCTATACCTGACATGCATAAGTTCAGGACCAGAAATGAGTGCATAAAGCTTTTCAAAGAATTTGGGGTAATCAAGATTATAATTTTGAATTAGTTTGAAAAGACTATCCAATGCCAAGATGGAAACAACTCCGCCTACATCATAACAGTCAGTCAGAAAATCCATTATACACTTGGGATCTGCCATATATGGGATTATCTTTGTATCCATTTTAATTAAAACTTGCTTATATTGACGCTCTTCAAGTGGGCTTGATAATATTCGTAACCATGCATCCTGAAATACTGTTTGCTGATTTGTTTCTTTAAATATAGGGTTATTCAAGCTATTCGGTATCTCTTTTAAAACTTTCTCATCTATTGCCCATAAATCTTGCTCTTCATCATTGTCCTCCACATTATGGGTATCATCGTTGCTGTGTATAGAGAACATTGCTTGGATTGCTCGATCAATTGCAAACGCTCTATGCTTTTTCTCAAAATTCATAGAGGCAATGAATTTACAAAAGTGAAACTCAACATCTCGATATGAAGGTTGTTTAATAAAGGTATCAACAAATTCCTCACAACTATCAGAACAGTCTTGTCTTGTTAAAATATCAGAAATGATTTCATCAAAAAGACATCTAGAAAAGAAAATTTCTTTTCCAGGATTTGGACCGAGGAAATGACTTTCAGCCCTTACAAGTCTCATTAAAATTGATATTACCGATATCTCTGATGAATTATTCAGATATATATCTAGCAAGACATGTCGTTTAAACTCACTGTATCTCGCTCGCAACCATACAATGATCTGATCCCTGGCTTCTGAATTCGATCTTTTGCGATTTAAAAGACCTTCTTCCATATAATTTATAAATAGTTTATATAGAGCTATAATAGCACCTTCACTCTCACTAGATGATTCCTTGGCAATCTTCATTAAAGTAGTAATGCCATTATATCCCTCGGGGTTTCTTGCCTC
>JAJMFC010000009.1:208032-219852 GCA_030574475.1 Trigonopsis californica
TTTTTTTTTTTTTTTTTTTTTTGTTTTTCCGCTTATGTAAGAGCTTATATAATCCATGCTGAAAATAACTCAAGTCTGAATCCTACGCGCGATTAAACAGTGTGAATCTGATCCAGCCAACGAGGACGGGTTTGAGGGTCCCAAAGGCAAGTTGGAAAAGTCGTCAACCCTTGAGTTTGTTTGTGAAATACATAGAAAACAAATCAATTATAAAGAAATGAGCGGTCGACTCGTGTTTCAGGGTAAGCTTCCAAGATTATCTTTGTTGAGTTTTTAATCTGTCTGACTTATTATTATTATAGCAGCAGCAGCTTCATCGTCCCGTTTGGTCCGCCCAAATGTCGGGGTGTGTATTCGGGCTATGCGACCAGCAATGATTGCTGCGACTGGTTTCAGGCATTACAGTGATAGACCAGATCCTAAAGTAAAAGCTAATGCAATTATTGAGGCATTACCTGGTTCAAGCGTTTTATCAAAGACTGGCATTTTAGCTACTGGTACAGCAGCTGCAGTTTATGCAATTAGTTCAGAACTATACATTTTTAATGCAGAATCTGTAATTTTGGGATCACTTCTTATTTTAGTTGCTGGATTCGCAAAGATGGGTGGACCTGCTTACCGTGATTGGGCTGAAGGTCAGATTGCTCATATTCGTGGAGTTTTAACTCAAGCACGCAAGCAACATACTGCAGCAGTTGAAGAACGAATTGAAACTGTTGGACAACTAAAGGATGTTGTTAATGTTACAAAATCACTTTTCGATGTATCCAAAGAGACTGCTAACTTAGAAGCTGAAGTTTATACTTTACAACAAAAAGTTGATGTTGTAAATGAAGCTCGTTCAGTATTAGATTCATGGGTTCGTTATGAACATTCAGTTCGTCAACGTGATCAAAAGGCTCTTGCTGAATCTGTTATTGGTAAAATTCGTAAAGAAATTTCAAACCCAAAATTTCAGCAACAAGTACTTCAACAAGCTGTAACTGATGTTGAAAAAGTTTTTAGCTCTCAGCCAAAAGCATAAAGGAAAAAAAATTTTATAATATCGACGTGCATATGTTATAGTCGTAATAAATAAATAAATAAATAAATAAAAAAAGGGTTTTAAAAATTAAAAAATAATCTTTGAGATTATACGTAACGTGAATTTAGCTTTGCTATATGCCGGGGGAAAAAAGAATAATAACAATAACTACAGCACCGTAGAAAGAAGAACAAAAACAAGAAAAAGAAGAAAAATAAAAATTCATTACTTTGAACTAACTGTAACGTCAAGCAATCTCTTTGAAGATGGGAATCCAATCCATTCATGAGGGAATTCAGATGCAAGCATTACAGCAGCATTTTTATAATAATCAATAATCAATCCATCATCATCATTTGATTTCAACCTTTTTGTAATATCACTAGTTTGATCTTTTAAAACTCTTAATGCTTTTACATAATGAATTTCAAATCGATCAGGTCCATTTAATGCACAATCAACAACATAATCCCATGATTTCCCTTTACAATCATAATTTGTAATCTTTTTAATATCAATATGTGGCATTTCTTGACCAATATAAATACATAAAAGTTCAAATATGTATGCCTTGAATGCAATCTTTATACTATGAGGATGATTCTCAAATAAAGAAATAATAATATTCTTCAATGCCCATCCACCTGTAAGTGCATGCATTAAAAAGAATGATGAGTCAAATTTATCACCCTTATATGTGCCACAAGTAAGAGCAGTAGCTGTATAAAGTAAAGAATCGACAGAGTTATCAATTGACGCTTGAGATGAAACCATTGCGTCCCAATCTATCATATCAAAATAGAATTTTAAACGTTGACCAGCATCAAGATCTTTCTCAGCCAATATATGCTTAGCTGTTGATATAGGATGATCAGTAATATTAAGAAACTTTGGATCTTTTCTAATACTATCAAGTAATTGTAAAAGCAAATCTGATGTGAGTACTTGTGGTGATGCAGGAACTTGTTGGAGGAGTTGGTCCTCCAATGACCAGTCATGATCTTTGAGATAATCTGCCGCCCATAAATTAAGAGCTTCACCTGCAGTCTCTTTACTATTAAGTTCGAGTGCATATCCAAGACTAATAGCACTGTGATATAACCCAGCAAATAGAGATGCAATATCTCTATCGGATCGAATGAAGCTTAATACAGATTTCTTGTAATCGAATCGATTATCATCAATATCATCATCAAAAAAATCATGAAATCCACGAATGTAATCAGTATCTCCAAGGTACGATCTCCAATCTTCATAAGTTACTTCCTGGGGTGTATCCTCTTTCCATGGAACAAGAACACCAACAGCATCATCATAAATTTCCCCAAGCTGTTTGCTACTAGCTCCAAGGAAATATGCAGCACCTAGCATCTACAAGGAAAGATCGATGAGAATTAGCTTTTGCAGTCGTCATCAAGTTAAAAAAAAAAAAAAAAAAAAAACTTACATGAGACACATGATTATGAAAGACTCGATGATTAAACATAACCTCATAATGTGAATGATTTGCCCTTAAAAGAGCAGTTAATTTCTCGTTCCTAGCGAGTGGAGGCGGTGAATGCGCCATTGCTGACTGAAAGATACCCATCCTGAAACAGTTTATGGATTTATATTTAAAAGAATGGAGCAGACGGCTCCTACTTGGATAAGCGGCCTTCGTTGTACCTTAAAAGAAACCTGTTTGAAAACCGTATTGATATCCTCAATGAGATATTGATAAGCAAACCCTTCGATGCCCATCGATGCTGTCACTTTCACCCTTTAGTACTGTATTTATTAACCTTTCTGCTTAGTCTTGTCCCAACATGTGGTGGAGATGGGATTGGGAATCCATCGCACGTGATGAAGACAAAAAAAAAAAAATGCTTACTACCCAACAAGATTGGATTTCGAGGTTGTTTAGCCTTAACTTTGCAAAAATAGACAATGGAGAAGTAAGTTTGGCTATTAAAAACAGTAATGAAGTTCTATACTGAGCTTTTACCGAAATTGAATGTCATTTGGATATTCGTTGAAGTTGACAAGTTTGAAAATGATTCAACCCCAACGGGTAAAGTGATGGGGCCATTAGATGCAGAGATTGAAATTCACCAGGGCAACAACAACAACAACAACGACGATGCTGCAGTTATAATACCACTTTGTGCATCTGTCAAAGTACTAGACAATAATTCAAAGATTATTTTTGAAAAAGTCAGCAGTACATTGGCACGTGTTAAACTCCATTGTGCAAATAGTAATAATAATAATAGTAATATCTTGTTGTTACCAGATAATAATCGCAAAGTACCATGGTCAATAGACCAACTGCAACAAGAAGAATCTATTACCTTTTCATGTAGACATTGTAATCTTGAAGTTTGTTGTTTTACTCAATCTCATACCACATGGAAACCTTTACCCTCTTCGAATTGGCAAGAAATGATGGATTTTTGGCATTGCCATAAACCAGCAGCAACTTCACCACAAGATGCGCTTATCAGTGATAAGTTTACCCAGTTCTCTTGCAAAAAGGGGACAGTCTTTGTTGGCGTTACTTCATTTCTCTTTTCCAGTGATGATTTGGTAGGTTCTTTGAATTTTATTTTATTTTATTTTATTTTATTTTATTTTATGGACTTAAAGAAAGGTATAGCGGTGCACAAGGTTTACACCATTATTTACCGATACTAGAGTCCTAAATTAAAGTAGAGGTAGCATGCCCAAGATACGGGGTTCTCTTTTCTTACGAAGAAATTCACAAATCATAAAGAGGAGAACCCATTTTGGAAAATTTTATCTACGCTTTGCTTCCTACATTTTTTTGTTTTACATTTAATTTGTTGTTGTGTATACGCTACTAACAATATTTTTTGTATATTTCCCAACCTTATTTAGAAGACACAAATCGACAAGGATCAAGTAGTAAAATGTTCAAAATGCAATTATATCTTGGGTCATGCAACATCAAATGATAAATTAACAACATGCGAAATAATGAAATGGGATCTTATTATTAAACCAATAAAATTACAATATTCAGCAACATCATTTATAACTGCATTATTATCAGATTATCTTGTTATGGATGCAGAATACAGATTTGAAATTTGTAGCAATAATAACCGCCGTTTAGCAATATGGGTACTTAATCAAGTTGTATACACTTGTCAACAACAACAATCAACACCACAAACAGCTACAAAAGTACTCTTTAATGATGATTATTCATCATCAAAATCCTGGGGAAGAGAAATTTATGTCCCAACGTGGTTAGTTGATGAAACGATATCAACTCTAAATCAATTTACCAAATCTTTACCTGATGGTCTCTCTGCTATGGCAACCAGTATAACGGCTCCAGGTTTCAAATTGTCCATGTTATCAGTCAATCAGTAAATTAAGTGTTAAAACAAGAGTTTTTTTAATGCAAAATATGTTTTTTTTTTTTTTTTTTTTTTTTATTACAAGCAAGAAAATGGTATCTAGTCTAGCTTTGTTCCAGCTGGTACATCCTTGGGTTCCAATGAAAAACTATCTCGCCGCGTTTTCTTTGAAGGAGATTCCAGCTTTTCAACAACTTGTAGAATTGGATCAACAGCTTGAGATTTTTCCTTTTCCTTTTCCTTTTCTTCTTTAATGTTATTATTATTATTATTGGTGATGGTATCTTGAGACGCCAAGGGAGTTGACACCCCAGTTATTGATTCAGGTGTTGCATTATTAGGTAATGGCCGTCTGTTATTATGAATCTTTGGCCTTTGTCTGTGACTATGACGATTAGTCTCCCGAACATAGAGTGTTGCACCCCAAAATACAAGAATTGTACCAAAAACTGTCATTGGTTTAAGTGGATTTCCAAATAGAACTATACTTAAAAGTAGGGAGACAAGTTTTCGAATATTGAGTACAACATTTACAGATACAGCAGATGCTGAGCCAGCCAATTGTTGTACACCTCTAGCACAAACATATTGTGTAACAACATTTAAACAAAGATTAAGAATTTGACGTGGTATAGTAATAAATGCAATATTTATTGTTGCTGAATTGTAGAGTGAAATGAATTCATTCTTAATTGATGGTGCAAACCATCCAAAAAAGGGTAACGATAAAAAGTGCATGTAGAACATTGTTTCCCGCCAGTGTTTGCCATATGTTTTGTAAGTAATTTCACTTATCAAAGCCATAGTTGATAAAAGTACTTGAGAAAGGGCAAGCATAGCCACTCCTGCTGCATATCTTAATTGATCTCGTCTTGTTGATTTATGACCACCAGATCCCTTTGGCATATTATCAAGAGTTGCAATAACTACTCCAATTGTAAGAATTAGTACTGAGGTCGCCTGTCGTACAGAAAATGTCTTTCCAAACATTAATCCAAGTACCAAGGTAACAAGAGTACCACCTGAACGAAAGATTATATGGAAAGGCATTGATATATTAAAATCATAGACATAGTTTGTCAAGATTGAAGATGAAAAGAATAAAGACACAATGAGAAATAGCCGCGTAAAAGGAATATGAGGTCGACTAAGCAAATAAGAAGATCTCCAATCGATAAAATGAACAAGACCATCAATAGTTATAAAAAGGAACTGAGCAAATGTGATTAATGTTCCTGCCTTTGGATCCTCTCGAACAATCGCTTCAAGCATAAAGACATTTGTACAACATCCTAAAAATACCATAGATATTGACCAAACCCAATTACCCAGGAAAACTGCGGGGAGAGGCCCCGTGAACAGAGCCATCCTCCTCCTCGTGGTTATTTCGGGCTGCCAACTCTCTCTCTTCTCGCAGCGCGTTTCCAAAGTAAAAAGCTTGGTTTTTATACAGAAGATGTTTCTCCCAAAAACTTCAACACCACAAAATAAAAGTTGGTGATGGTGATGATATACTAAAGGAACTTGTGACTTCTTCTTTTCCAAAGTCTCAAAAACAGTCAATGTGAAAAACAATGGTTGCTCCAATATTCAAATTACTTGTGCCGTTTAGGCTTTTGGCAGTCCAACGAGTTGCTGCTAGAGTTATTCTAATGGTTGGTTTACTTGTAAGGTTTATGATTGGTCTAGGTCCATATTCAGGTATGAATACACCTCCTAGATATGGAGATTTTGAAGCTCAACGTCATTGGATCGAACTTACTACTCATATTCCAATACGTGAATGGTATTGGCATGATCTTGAATGGTGGGGGTTAGATTATCCTCCACTGACTGCTTATCACTCTTGGATTATGGGTCAAGCTGCAAAAATCTTTACCCGTTCTGCTGACCAATGGTTTGCACTTTATACTAGTCGAGGTATGGAATCTATTGGATTAAAGGCATTTATGCGTGCAACTGTTGTCATAAGTGATCTTTTAATATATGTTCCACCACTTGCAGCTGTCGTCTTTTATATAAGCAAAAATCAAACAACCCTTACTGCTCGTGATTCAACAATTGGTTTTGCTATTTTACTTTTTCAACCAGCATTGTTACTTATTGATCATGGCCATTTTCAGTACAATTCTGTCATGTTGGGCCTTTCAGTATTGTCAATTGCATGCCTCTTTAATAATCGGATTTACTTTGCAAGTGCAAGTTTTATCTTATCAGTATGCTTCAAGCAAATGGCTTTGTATTATGCTCCTGCAATTTTTGCCTATCTTATCGGAATATGTCTATCACCAGATTTCTCATCTTTCCTTGTTTCTGCCCCTTATTTTACTCAGCCACTCACAGCTCTTCAATACCTTTTAGGTGAGACAAGGTATTTACGATTATTTGTATTGGCATTGACTGTAGCAATAACATTTGCTGCAGTTTTTGCTCCGTTAATAATCTTTAATGGAGTTGTTGCGATTCCATCGCCTAATGAACCATTTGCTAAATCCCTTTGGCGACACTTGTTCTTTGGCTATAGTCCTGGGTTTACTCAAGTTCATCAATGTATTGTAAGGGTTTTCCCCTTTTCAAGAGGTCTATGGGAGGGTAAAGTAGCAAATTTTTGGTGTGCTGCCAATACATTTTTCAAAATGAGAGAATTTTTTTCAAACAATCAGTTAAAATTGATGTCATTGATATTCACACTTGTATCGATTTTACCAGCTTGTTTAGCATTAATGTGTTTTCCTCAAAAAAGACTTATTGTGTGGGGGTTTGCTGCATCGGCTTGGGGATTCTTTTTATTCTCTTTTCAAGTACATGAAAAGACAGTACTTGTACCACTTATACCAAGTACAATATTAGCAACTACATATTTGGAATTTTCAAATATTTTAGGTCAAAAGCCTGTACCACCATTAACTATTAATGGTGCAGAGAGCCCATCTAAAAAGCGAACGATATTTGAAGATGGCGCAGATCATGAAAATATTGTACCCATGATATTGTGGATAAATAATATTGCAGTCTTCTCATTATGGCCTTTACTTCATCAAGACGGGTTAGGATTTCAAACATTTGTTACCTGGTGTCTATGGGCATGGCTTTTCAATGCCGTAGGTATATTACCCAATGGATTTATAAAGAGATCAGTCGTTATTTCATCACAAGTTATTGCTGGAATAATTATATTTATGGAATTAATATTGGAAGCAATATCACCAGATGATAATAAAGGAGTTCGATATTTATTACCACGACATCCAGATATATTTGTTGTTGCAAATTTAACCCTAAGTTTTGCATGTTTTGCATTCTTCTTTTTATACATTTATTATAATATTTGGGGTATTGTTGCAAAGGAATGCCAAACACTTGACAATATGGATGCAGAAATTACCTCTGATGATCCAATCAGACAGTTAATTGCAGAGACTATACGAGAGAATATGAGAGATGAAAATGAACTAAAAAAGGAAAAATAGTGTTACATGATGATGATAAATTCATTTGAAGACATTCTAGTTGACACCAATGATGTGTATATATACAGAAAAAAAAAAAAAAATGCAATGCAGTTTGCCCCCTCTCCCCACATCTTGTTGCTTAAACATTGAAACCGTACCCCTTCATACAAGATCGATAACTTTGGATGACATTCTGACAATCTTCCTGACTTCCCTTTATAAGCATGCAATTATCTCGTGCCTCCTTCTCAGGAATACACACACAGCATGGTTTAGGCTTATTAGATGAGCAGGCGGCCGGTGTAGGCGCGGGTTCAGATTGGCCTCCTTACAATATAGTTAGTTACCTTTTATCCCCCAAGATACAGCCTTTTTATTCTTACCAGACACGTTAGCAGTAATGCCTCTTTGGTGAGTAGTCGAATCCATGAGCAAAATATTGTCGATGAGCCCTGACAAATCTATTCTATTGTAGCGCTAATATAAAAGTGGGGGTTGCCCGTAGCAACCGGGATTCTGGTGAACGTTGAAAAAGGGAAGCAAGCACACACACACCAAACAAGGCTGAATTTTTTTTTTCTTCTTCTTCTTCTTCTTTTTAACATTATATTTTCTTGATTGTAATCAGAAAGGGGAGATTCATTTAGGAAGAAAATGTCAAAGTATTCGCTGGCTGGGAAAGCTCTGAAGCTTGACAGTGGTGAAGATGCAGAAAAGTATGCAAAAGAGATTAATGAATTGAAATTACAACCAAAGGAGATTGACCTTAGTGGTAATACATTTGGAGTTGAAGCATCAAAAGTTTTAAGTCAAGCTATTGAAGATCAAAAGGAATTAGAAATTCTTAATCTGGCTGATTGCTTTACTGGAAGGCTTCGAGAAGAGATTCCAGCAGCACTTGATCATCTTCTCAAGGCGGCATTAACTTGCCCAAATTTACATACTGTAAACCTATCAGATAATGCTCTAGGATTAGCGGCTATTGATCCATTGGAGGCATTTCTTTGTAAACATGCACCACTTCAACATTTGATCCTTACTAATAATGGGTTGGGCCCATTTGCGGGTGCCAGAGTTGGGAATGCTCTTAGTCAACTTGGTAAACTTAAGAAGGACAAAGGATTGGAACAAGAAAGGCCACTATTAACTGTGGTATGTGGGAGAAATCGGTTAGAGAATGGAGCTATGGAGAAGTTTGCCGAATTTTTACAGTCCCATAAGACAATCAAGGAGATTCGATTATATCAAAATGGGATTCGGCAGGAAGGGATTCAGCAGCTATTAACCGAAGGACTTGTTTATAATAAGCATCTTCAAGTATTGGATCTTCAAGATAATACATTTACAGAGATGGGAGCACGAGCATTATCAACAGTCTTACCAACATGGGAAAATCTTCAAGTTTTGGGTATATCAGATTGTCTTATTGGTAATAAGGGAGGACGAATATTGACAACCAAGATAATGGAGCTATCACATGATGGTAAACTATCTGGATTACGAGTTTTGAGCTTGCAATATAATGAAATTGATCGTAAGGGGTTAAAATTTATTCATGATGCACTTACAAGAAAATCATTAATTAATGATGATTCAAAAAGATTAACATCATCACAAGAAGATGAAGCAATTCGTAATGAACAAGTATTTATAAAGGATGGAGCACTTTTAAAAAAATTAGAAAAGCTTGAATTAAATGGTAATTGCTTTTCTGATGAAGATGAAATTATAAATAAAATAAGAGAAATATTTCAAACACGTGGTATTGGTCAACTTGATCAACTTGATGATATGGAATGGGATAGTTCAGATGATGATGAAGAAGAATTTGATAAAGAAGAGGAACAAGAAGATCAAGAAGATCGATTATTACAAGAGAGTACAGCACAAGAACAAGATATTGAAGTAGCTCCTGAAGATTCTAAAGATGTCGATCAGTTAGCAGACCTTCTTGATAAGAAGATAGATCTATAAGTTTTAATTTTTATTTTTTTATCATTTCAATTGTACAGTATGAACAAGAAGGGAAGAATAATTATTTAATTATAAAACGATGGATTTTTTTTTTTGTTTTTCCTTTTCTATAACGATACTGCATTGGGAGATGTTGCAGATGGGAGAAAAGGGAAAAAAAAAAAAAAAAAAAAAAAAAAAAAAAAAAAAAAAAAAAAAAGATTTCCTCGAGAAAAATAATATTGGAAAATGGCAGTCAAAGACAAGATGATGAAACGGAAACGAGGAGAGATTGGATCTGAGAAAGACATCAAGAAGGGAAAGAAGAAGGTGAGGATAAGCAGTTCTTTAGAACAAGATGAGAAACAAGAAGCAAAAGAGGTTCAAATTGAAGACAAGAGTATCAGTACAAGACAAGATGCAAGTGGTACATCATCATTTAGAATAATTGCAGGATCTTATGAGCATCATTTACAATGTCAAGCAGTTACACTTTATAAAGAATCAACAGCAGCATTTGTAACAATATTTCATTTTACACCACATACAGGACCAATTCAATGTTTAGCAACAGCAAAGAGATACCTTGCATCAGGTGGTAATGATGAACATATTAGATTATATGATTTACAAAAAAGAAAAGAATTAGGTACATTGTTACATCATCAAGGATCAATAAGTACATTAAATTTTTCACATTCAGGGAAATGGTTATTATCAACAGCACAAGATGGATATGTTGTTATTTGGAGGGTTAAAGATTGGCAAGTAATTACACAACTTAAAGGTGGACATGATGGAAGAATTAATGATCTTTCAATTCATCCAACTGATAGAATTGCATTAACTGTTGGACATGATTGTACACTAAGATTATGGAATTTAATGGCTGGTAAAAGGGCTGGTATTATTAAGTTATCATCAAAACATTTAAATTTACCAAAAACTGAACCATTGCGTGTATCTTGGATTGATAATAATCATTATGCAATTGGTTGGGATAGGTGTATTTGTATATTTGATGCAAATTCAAATAATCAAGATATTTTACATAAAATTGATTTAAAATCTTCATCATTACAACAAATGAAGAAAGTGAATTTAATCATTGATAATGATAAGATACCACTTTTAATTATATCTCTTGGTGATGGTTCAATTAATGTATATTGTTTAAAATCACAAAAAGATGTACAATTATTATTTAAATTATCTGCTCATTCTTCAAGGGTAAAAGATTTTTCAACATTAATCGATGATGATAATAATAATACTCTATATCTATCTGCTGTATCTTCTGATGGTGAAATTACTCTATGGAATTTATCAAACTTGTATACAACAGCAACCTCAGCAGAATCACAAGCACCTCCTGTATTCACTTCTCCAATCACTTCACATAATCCTTCCGGTGAGAGACTCACTTGCTGTATTATGGTACCTGAATCTGTTGAAAAAACTCAAACAATGAAAAAACGTTGGTCTCCTCAAGATGATATCGCAAATGATTCTGATATCTTTTCAGAATCTGATGCTTCGGCAATCCTAGATTAGATTTTTTTTTATTATTTCTTTGCCCCTTTATTTTACTCTATTATTACTTTTGCATTATCTTCATCTATAGATATCTTCTACAATGTACAGTACAATTAGAAAGTTTTTCAAGTTTAAAAAAAACAATATCGTATATTATCTTAAATGGAAAAACAAAAAAAAGCAAACTCCCTTCCCTTGTTAAAAAAAAGAAACAGCACAAACTTTTCTCCTCTTGCGTCTCATGCGTGCGTACATATCCACCCATATATCTGGCTTCATAAACCAATCTATAGCCCATCAGTTACTCTATAATGCATGGCCCGAAAATAAATAGTAAGAAGAAAAATAAAAATAAAAAAAAAATAGCGAAGAACCCTTTTTCTTCACTCTATCCCTCCAACATTTGTTTTCCCCTCCTCCACACTTTTGTCTTTTCTCTTTTCCGTCCACGTCCTTTTCTTTCTTCTCTTGCCCAGTCGTGAAGACAAAT